>JBBKCR010000134.1:7100936-7116426 GCA_037577295.1 Ladigesia roloffi | reverse complement strand
TTTTACCCCTTAATCAGACTTAATCTGTGCACTTTTCCACTTAATTTTCCTTACTTTACTGGAAATTAAAGTAAAAAATATTAAGGGGTAAAATTAAGGGGTTTGGTTTCGTAGTGACGTGTGGGGTACAAGAGATAATTTCTAACTATTTATAATTAACAGCGATGATAGTGTAAGCAAACAAAGGTTAAATCAAAAGCCAGCAGTCGTGAGCTTCAGCTAGGTTAAGTTGCTGCTAGCCTGCTGTTTTGCCTGGGCTGAGCAGGCATGGTCAGATTGCATCTCTATTATCTGCTGCGAGACAGGCATGAGCCGGCCCTTTCTCACGCTGTATTTATCCAGCCAGCGGGTGGTAGGGCTAAAAGGAAGATGTGTGTGGAGATTACTCACATTAGTATGTGTGCTGCTGAGTATAGCCAGAGTTCATTCAAATTTAATTTTGTGGAAGATTTTAAAGGAGCATTTCATGCAAAACCTTTTAATTTAATATGCAGCTTCTTAGTGGGATGCCTGTTTAAAGGTATTTAGTCCAGGGACTGCAGCAGGCCATAATGAGTTACCATCGAATAAATGGTTACCATCTTTGGGCCACAACTGGCTGAGAGCACTGGTGTTTATATAGAGCTCTTATTGCAGCACACTGTTTAGTATGTGTTATGCAATGCACAAATAATATCAGTGTAGACTGCATCGTGCATGTGTCATAACGCATCTCACCCCAAGCAGCACCATTTGTTTTGGCATCTACAAAGTCACATGAAATACCACATTAGGTGCCAGGCACTCTGCTGCAGTTCATTTCTGGGCTATGTGCAGTACAACTGCTCTGGCTCACATGAGTATTGGAAGTGCACTTGTGCTCGTAAAAATATATGGTTCTTGACTTGAGCTTATAGTTCTAGGAAAAAACTTTCTATGATATAGAACCTTTGTATTATGTACAAGCTCTTAAAAAAAGCCTCTTCATTCTCACACCCTCTAGAAATATCCCCTGAACCGTTCTTAAAGGAACCAAAAGTAATGCCTTCTATGGCATTGCTCTGAAGAACATCAAGGTAGTTTATGTTTAGAACAGTATGTTAGAGCAAGCTTTTGCACACTGACTTTGATGATACGTGGATAACAAAATAAATAGTGCTCTTACCAGGCTTTCACTTCATTACCTTGAGGCCAACAATCACCTGACAGCTTCACAGCTTCTTGTCCCTTCTGGCTACAGAGTGCTTGAGGCGTGTTGGCCATGGTCTTTCACACTATGTTCATGGACTGAATCGCACACTGTATAAAACTATTAACTACAGATTCATTGTTATTCTGGTAGTATACTCTTTGCTGTGATGAAAAATTTCCATTGTAACATCAGACTTTTTTTGTAGTAAGAATCTTGGAACAATGTTTTACACTTCTAGTGCTGGGTTTTGGTGGTAATAATCGCATGCCTCCTCCAAAAGCTGCCTCCAAAATTCTTTTAATTTCAATAGTAGTGTTTTAAAATAAACTAGCTAACATATGCTCAGTACCCAATACATGTAATTCCATGAAACAAGTGGTGTAGCCAAGAATCAGTTGTGGGGGATAAGAATATATACTAAATAAAACAGGAAACATTTTATAATACTGTTTCATAGTTAACAGGTAAATATTCATGAATTGAGCAGGAATAATTATGTAGTGCTGCATTAACACCTCACTAGTATTAACTACCAAGGAATTCTGAGTAGTTAATCAGGAGAAAACTACTGATTTCCGATCACCTAAAGAACCACTTACTACTTATGGGTTATTTGCAATTACTACTTATTCATTACTGTTGTAATGAAATGACTAATTTGCTGATTTCAACATTCCTCCTGCTAAACTAAAAAATGAAACATGTGTTTCAATGATCTGCAAAATAATATTATATTTATGGATTTTCTACACAAACAGACAAGCCCCAGTGAAACAAACACCACACCACACTGTGTGTAATGGTGTACCTCCTATGCTTTTTCACTTTCAGCCTTAAATCTTATATATAATACATTGTTGTAAATATGTAAAAAATGTTTCCTTACCACATATTTGCAGTAAGTGTGCCACTGCTGTTATTGAACTCTTGAAGATATAATCAGTCAGAGATGATAAAATGCATGGTTTACCTATGTTGTGAACTGTCTCAATTTTGGGGTAATCTCTGTCATGTATGAACAAATGAATAAGTATATTTATTGACTTAACTTGACTACTGAGTACAAGATAAATACAACACTAATTATCTTGTAGGTAACATCAGCATTATTTTAAGTTTCTGTCCTCGATCAGTTCCCCAGGTCAGCCCTCTCTTTAGCTACCTAAACCTTTAGGGCACTTTTTAAGGACTTTTTAGTGTTACTGTCTAGGAGCTAATGACAGACTTGTCCATCAGATAACACAGACAAGCACAGCATGGCCCTCTGCCAAAGCCAGTTCAAATTTCTCCCACTGTACCAAAAGCTGAAAATTGCCAGAGGCCACTCACAAGAGAGCACTCCATGAGTGTTGGTGATAAGAACTAACTGGCTAAAATTGAAAATGTTTCTATCCATTTTTGCTGGAGCCTTTAGTTTAGATTCTATTGTGTTAAAACTTTAAAATGTACCTTTATTAAAGGATGTCAGTGCTCCACTAGTAATACTGAACCAAGTTCTGATTGGTCGGTAATTGCCCTGTGTCATGAATGAACATAAGCCACTCTTGAAAATTCCTATGTCTTCCTAAACTAAACAGTGTTCAAATCTACACCACCAATATAATATTTTATTTTATTCTCTGTTGACAAATCAAGTACATTCTCTGTTTAAAAGTTAACCATTTAGAAATAACAATTTTGCACAAAAGCTCCATATAAGTATTCCCATTCATTTTGTACACTCCCAATAATGTCCTCTAACATTTGAAAAGCCCAAAAGATATTTCAGAGCAACATAACTCCTAACTATGAATTCTCTGTCCCTGAGGACTGAATTAATAAAGAAATTTCACACTAACATTGTTTCCACCTGAATAAGTCTTTATTCCTACATTTTTCTTTGTTTCACCTGGGTGAAATATTCATAGCTGCTTTTTATTGCTTAAATCAGATTCAAGAATTCATGGTGAATGTATAAATGATAATCAGCTGAGACAGTAAGAATGCATCGGTTCGGCATGATTATTTTCTTTCTAAACTTAAACGGAAAATGTCAAATCTATAATCACACATTTCCTTGTGAGATTTCACTACTGGTTCAAACCAAGCCATAGTGGTACATCTAAAAAATCTTGCATGATATTTAACATCCCATACAGAGAGTGGGACCACATGGCTAAAGACAGCACTCGTCACGGTCTTGAAAGGTGGCAACTGTTCCTGCGAATCCATTAAATATACTGATGTAATTGTACTGAAATATCTGACTCACTGTCTGTCCAAACGCATGCAAACATGCCCTATAATTAGTGAATTTGGCTACTTTACCTCTAAGCCACACATGAGTATATAGTCACCATGTCCAATTTCAAGCACCTACTAGAAGAATAGCTGTAAGATTTTACGGTAAAGAGAAGAGGTGCAGCAGAGTTATGTGTGGGTGTCAATGTGTGGTTTTGGGTTATAGATAGGTTTATCTCTTTATCATCAGGCATCCAGGTGGCACAGTAGAGCAGATGCATCATACGTCAGAAGAGAAAATGCGAGAAAGGAAGAACCATTCTGGAAAAATATCCGTTTGTAAGATGGATGTGTTTATATGCCGCTGACACCTGAAACATCTAGTGACCAAAAAAAAAGAAAGAAAATAAAGAAACGATAACACTGAGCTCAGCATGGCCGTTAGATGCCCCTGTATTCACCTGCAGGGTGCGTGCTTTCCTGGAAAGAAAATCAGCCCCTCTGGCACTTGATATAGGCCTCAGCGATATTTCAGCCAGATATTTGATTGATTATTATGTGTGTCAGGTGCGAGTGTGTATGGAAGTGAGATTGTGTGCGTGTGTACCTGTGTGCGTGTGTGAGTGTGTGAGTATGTGTGTGTGTGTTAGAGGGGGTTGAACAGAGAGCCGTAGTTACCGTAGCATTGGTCAGGGAGAGGAGCAGGCAGAGCAAATCTGGAAACCATGGCAACTCTGAGCTTTGTGCTACTCACATCCTCCTGGCCCTGCCAGCGAGGAGAGGAGTGGAGGGGAGAAGAGAAGAGAGGAGAGGAGAGGAGAGGGAAGGAGAGGAGAGGAGAGGAGGAGACGACTACCTGTGCAAGTCTAATCCCATTCAGCAACTGAATACAAAGAAGAGTCCCTCGCTTTCAGCTTGATATGGAAAATACACAGGGGATTGACAAGATACATTTTTGATGGACTGCTGTTTTCCCACAAAGTCTCACTATCACACCAAGCACACAGCCACACTGACAAAACAGCTCTGGCTGGCGAGCGGCGCGTGGCCCTCCCTTCCCCTCATCTGCCTGCTAAAACATTTGAGGAAACAAACTTGAATTAATCTCTCTTCTCTTTTATTTCCTCAGCTTGAATGGCACTTTCATTTATTCGCCAGTGATTGATTGAAGTAACCCTTAGCTACTATAATCTGTACCTGTTTTTTCCCCATCCTTTACTTTTCCAGTTTCGCATGCGGACCGTAATCTAAGGGCAAGAATGGCACTCAAACGCAAATTGAAATTAAATACAACATTGTGCTGAATACTTTAAATATGCTACACTGTGATATTTCTTTAAAGAGGCTTTGTGGTTATGAAGCTAAAGGAGGGCTGACAGTTTGCTTGATGTGACATTTTGCACTTTTTTGGGTTATGAAGTAAATTTGCAGAGACACTTTTGCTGTAAACTGTGTTTTGTTTTTTTACTTTTTTTTTTTCCAAAGTGCAACCTACAGACGTAAACCCACTCCCCGGCAGTCCATAGTGGCAGGGAAGATAACTGAGTTTGTCAGCTTCCAAAACAATACAAAAACAATACAATTTTTCCCCCCCTGAAATCTGTCATGCTTCTAGTGCAGCAGGGGAAGCACTTTGAGTTTTGCACTTTGGCCTGATAATTATTTGTGACAAAGGGCTAAAAATCTATTTTCTTGGAGCTGCTGTTTTTTTCTTTTGACCTTGATGTCAAACTTACTCCTCCTCTTAAATGCCTGACTTTATAATTCTCATCACTATCAAAGAAGTGGCTGAACTGGTGACAAATGAGCTCACAAGAGCAACTTCAGATGCACATAATCAAGGATTCCTTGAAATAAAACCAGTAGAACTACACTGACACAAAGCTGGAAGGCCAAATTTTAAGCACACCGAACATTCTGTTTTGGCCACTGAATGATTCTGAGTCTGTGTTCAGAAAATGGACATCTGGTTCACTTAGCTTCCATTCTGAACGTCTGGGGAGATATTTGGTGTTCTCTCACAGAAAGGTCCATTTTTGCCTGAAGAAGGTATGTCTTATCATACATATTGCTATGTCAAAATAGTGAAAAATGAGGTTATTTTGTGAAAACGTCAGAGATGTCCTTTCATGGCACTCTCTCCCTGCGTGATACCTCGCTTCAGCTCGAAGTTTGATACTTCATTTCCCCCCTGTGGTGGTGTTCATTCATAAAGAATAACTGTGGCATTGCTCAAAATGAGGTAATGTAAGGTTAACCTGGGCAGTGTTTGGTCGGTTATATAACAGGTCCCTTTTTTGATGTCGCATACGGACAAGGAGAACGGGAGAACAACAGGGCGTACCTGTGTTAACTGCCGGAATCGCTTTCTTGGCTTTTAATTTGACATAAGTGGCCAGGGCGCTGCAGGTGAGCTGAAGTTCCATCATTAGCAAGACAATGCCTCTGCAGAAGCCACACTTCCTTGAGTGGCAAAGCTTGTCTTTGGCTGTGTCACTTTTTGTCTGAGCAGTGAGCAGTGTGGACTTGTGTTTATGTAAATGACATTGGATAGCGCTCTCCCCTGAGACTCCATAACTCAGATCCAGTGAGCTAATGGAAGTCCATTTCATACCACCGCTCAGGACCAAATATATATTTTGAACGAGGAGCCTATCAATTCCAGATGTGATATTCAAAGAGTGTAACGTCTTTGAGGGCCACTGCACATTAGGTATGCTAGGTGGGCTGCCGGCTTGCATGCGTTTGTGTGTGAGGTGCATTCTCATTTTTCCCCCATTTGAATGTTAATTTGATTTTGATAACAGCCACATTTTGCAGTAATTATTTATCACAGATGTAATTTTACAGTCTGCCAGGTTATCCATGAACATGCCTTCAATAATATAAGGTGAAAACTAACCAAGGGCAGAAGAAACCTGTATTTTCTGCACATCTTTAATATTAAATTCTCTTAGTTCTCTTAGGTGGGTAATTGCTGAGTAGACCATAGCTAGTCCCTGAAGCTCTATCTGCTATTTGCCATAAAGAATGGACTTGTAGGTGGCTCAGGGCATGTTATTGAGTACAAGATGCTCTTAGTATTAAAGGGCCCTTGGGAACAATTCTATAGAAGAACCACTTTTGGTTCCCTAAAGCACTTTTCTTTGAATGAACACAACTGAAATGTTCTTTGAGGAATCAAAAGTGGTTTTGGAGGACCAATGTCTATTTGGGCATTTGGCAGGTTTAGTTGACCACCAGAGCTCCAGTACCAGTGCTCCGAAGCAGGGCTCTGGCTGATCTCAGGAATAATAAAGATCAGAAACTGACAATATTATTCTAGGATCAAAGATTAAAACATTATTGTAATCATTCCTTGCTTTTACAGTACCGAAACATATTCAATTAATTATTTTTGTCAGGCATGCTGAAATCATCTTAACTCTCAGTATCTCACTTTTTGCAGATTGTTTAAACGGGACATATTATGAACCACGCCTCATCTGTTGAGCCTCTAACTACTAGATTAGTTGCCATTTTTGACTGCTGTATAAGATGTCGAGCACTATGGATACAGGCAACTACAAGTCACACATGAAATGTTGTGTCCATCTTTCTCTGGGTCTGACTCGGGGTCGAACATATAGGTCTGGATATCGCCTCTGTTTCAGGTGTGTGAAATGCTCAGTGTTATCATGGGATGGGTGGGGCATGGCCAGCAACAGCTTATTTGCATAAAAGTGTCAGAGCCCTTAAATGCTTGTTTTAAAAAGGACTGAAACAGTGAAGTATAAAGCTGGTAATATCTCTTTTTTTGAGGGTGATTTTGTGCAAAGAATTTCATGGACATGTTTTGTAGCCTATTTACCTATATAACTAAAGTGGGTTTTGCATAATATGTGCCCTTTAAACTTAAAGTCTATATTCACACTTGTCCAGTTGGAAACAATGTTCACTGAGTTTCAGAGAGACATAAATACCTAATCACAGGTATTTTGTTAAGAGTTATAAGTCTGTTATAAGCTACTTCATTTTTTTCTTGTTTTTTTGCATGTCAATCAAACGGACAGGAATAACAGTTCTCGAAATCTCCTAGTCAGGCTAAGAAGGCAAGATTGCAGCATTGTCTTGCACAACATGTTGTAGAATTTAGTTACATCTCCAGTAGCTTTTCAACACAGATGAAGAACTGTGGAGACTGTGTTTAGCAGACTTCTAATCTGTCCTCAGGTGGGTTTACTACTGGTTTCCACTGTACTTGGGAATTGCATTTGCCTAGTTGAGTGCTGCCTACAACACCAACTAGTGGATATATCAGTATACACTTTTGACAAACTGTAAACTCAAACAATAATGAATAACTTCTAAATAAAGCTATTTAGAAGTGTTTCATTATTGTTTGGGTTTAAACTTCGGTTCTTGATCATGTGTAGTTACATCGCCTTGCAAATTATTTTTATGCCACAGGTTTTGGAACCAACAGGCTCAAGAATCTGATCTCAAAATGTGTCCACATACTAACAGTGTGTTTCAAATGTTTTGGTTTACTGCATAGCTATGTTAGTGTCTCCAACCTTTTTAACTGCCTTGTTAACTGCCATCACACTTTCAAGGTAAATGGGGCACACTGTACATACTGTACATCTCAATTATCAGTTACATTCCTACCTTTGAATAATATTATTTTTATAGACAATGTAAAATAAACTATTTTGTTCTAAGTGTAGGAACCTCATGTCGAGGTTGGAATGCATGAACAGAAATATCAAATTACTCATTCAACTATGAGAATATTTTTCAATTCTAAACTGAATTCCAAAGCACTATTTTTAATTCTTAATTTTTATGCTTAAACATCAAGTGTAAAGTCACAAGATAATGAAGAGCTTATTGATAATGTACTGAAAATAAGACATACAAAAGCACAAGTGTTGCTTTAAAGAACAAGGTAATCCAGAAAGCAGTTCCAGTAATAAAAAATAAACAATTCAGCATTAAAAAGGCCTTGCCCTGAGAGTGGGCAAGGAAATCTCATTGTGAGTTTGTTTTGCCACTCAGCAGAGGAAATGTCACGGCTTATCTCTGAAATCTTAAACCCTGCCTCCTGTCATCAGCTCTTTATCATAACATCTCTCTGACCACAGCAATTTTATTTTGAGTTTGCAGCACAACAAACAACCGCAGGGGAACCATCTTGAATATCACGAAAGAATACTGTGCAATATTCTGTACAGGTTTATTAGAAATCAGCAAATATGGCAGATTTGATTGATCGGTTGCCCAGTTCAGTCCACAGTGATAGTTGCTGCACAGTGCAATGTGCAATATCATGCATTTACAGTCTGAAATATCCAGACAAGTGTCGCCATGTCACCAGACAATGATTTATCATGCAACTTTAAAAATGTTGCGCTTTGTGCATGGTAAAGCAAATGAAATAAGAATGGGAACAACAAAAAAACATGCAGGCAAAGAATGAAAAGTGCCAATTAAAATGACACGCTAAAGTAGAGGCTTAGGGTTTATGAGGAGCTGGAATGGAGACAGGCCTTAATGGCGAAACCCAAACAAAGAGAAGTGTTTTAATGAGAGTCTCTTTCAAAGGAACACGTTGCGAGTGTCTCTCTCTCCTCTGTTTGGCCGACACATTGAATTCGCTCTGTAGCACTTGTTTGAACTTCAGTGCCTGAGAAGCGGCTTGAGCATTTGCGAACTGCGCATAAATCAGTGAGGGCCTAATAAATAGGATCAGTAGATAACCATAAACACATTAGCCATGCTAAATGTGACATTTGTTGCCATGGCACAAATGCAAATCATCCGGACTGCTGAGGATTGTCTGTTGCCTGATCGTCCGGAGTGCAGAGCACGTTTGCATGGTCTATTTTGTCTGCCCTTTACCAAGGAGGACTGCTCAGGGGGTGGCTCATGATCATGCAGGCCAGTCAGAAGACCAGTTCCTCTAATGTCCAGTTCCCAGTTGTTTGACATTGTGTCATTTGTGATAATTGTGGAAAATGTGGCAGGTAGATTAGTCAAAAATCCAAATTTTGCTTCTTTAGTTTAGAACTGTAACTGTAGCTTCAAGGCTTTGGAAGTCAATAGTAACCTCCATTGTTTTGTAAATGATAGCTATTATATGTAGCAAATTTATAAATGAAGCATATTTACAACCACATATATAATTAAAATAAATAATGAAAGTGGTGGCCATTAAGTTGGGAAAGAAACCATTTATTTGTAGTAGTAAGCAGTATGGAATCTGACAACAAACATGACTAGCTCCTGTTAGTGTATGGAATTATATGTTTCCACCAAGCTTGGACTTTTGTACATTCACTTTCTCACTCCAGGTTTAATACTACTACTGAGACTACCTGATACCTTATACTTAATCTATTAGGTATTGAGGTGCAGTTAACAACATAGATCCGAAACACACATAATCATCCATCATAATCATCACTGTCATGCTTTATTCAATTTTGTTTGAAATTGGCATGTTACTTAAAGTTAGCTGACTTGTATATTTTGAAGCTACTTGTGTAACAACATTCTGAAACCAAAACTAGTATGAGTGACAAAAGACACGTTGTTTTCCCATTGTTGTTATCCATGCTGACATTGCAGGTTTTTATTTCTGCAAATGTCTTGGTTATGTCCATTTTTTAAAAACCAATAAAAAAGAACTATAGTTTTCCATCACTGCTTACTTTTAAACTCTGTCATTACCAGCTTTTAATGGAAGAGAATGCATTCTGTTAAGCAAAGTGCATTTTTCCTCCTAATTTTCATCCTCACTCACTCTCCCTTCTTCATTGACTTCAGCACATCATGAATCAATACTGTTTATTATTTATAGATGGCTTCAGAATATGGCTGAGGGTTATTCTATATGAAGTGGTTTCCTGAAAACCATAGTCAATAATTCAACGCTCAGTTGTGCTGTGTGGTCAACTCACACATCAGTGTGTGTGTGTGTGTGTGTGTGTGGGGGGGGGGGTATCTGGCCAGAGAGGGAGTTAAGGGGCTGCACTTTTGTCAAGGGCCTCCAGTCACAAGTAAATGTACAATGCAAAACCAGACCTTACACAATATAAACTGTGTCCACAGCCCTGACATCCTCAATGGACTGATGCTTAAACTAATCTACTGCAACATTCTTTTAAAGAATGCTAAATATTTTGGTCTTATTATCCTGTCAGAGATATGAACAGCACGCTAACACTACTTACATTTTTGGCTTATATCACGTATAGTGTGATGAGAGAAATTAATATGTGCCTCATTTTAATCACCAAATTTTTTTTCGAAATTGTCTCTATAACTAAGCAATTAATACATGTAATGATTCTATTAAAATATCCCATTAAAAACTTCGCTGGTATACTTGTAGGGAGTACACAAGAGAGCACTCGGTATCAGCAACAATTAATGCAGACTCATTTTCTCCAGCAAGGCTGTTAAACATTTCTGCATGTAGCCTATTAATTCCCTCAAATGCATCTTGCAGAAACTAGGAGGTAAGGATAGGTGGGGAATTTGCGGGCTGTATAAATGACCTTGGTCAGCCTTGGAACAGTGCTCATGTAAGTGGTCATGTCTTAAAAGTGTCAAATTATAGGATTGAATAGCTTCCTTCTATTTATATAAAGAAAGTACACACAAGCATGAATACAGTGAAAACATTTTTCTCATCATTTTCTGTTTGCATTTTCTTGCCTCATATGTTTTTTTTTTTGCTTTGTAAATAAGTATATAAATAATTAATGCTTTACAGTATTGGTACACAAGTAATTACATCTTGTACTCCATCATGATGTGTCACATCATGGCCTAAAAAAGCATGTTAAACAGAAGACACATGAGGATGGGGTCACATGCAAGAAAGTGTGAGGGGCTCCCCAGAAGGGGCCTTGCCCACAAGGAGAATGAGGAAGTCCCGTTAGGGGGCTCTGCCCACAAGGACATTGAGAGGCACCTGTTAGGGGGATATGCCCACAGGGAACGTGGTGGGATCCCTGTCTAGGGTCACTCCGGAGAGGGCCTTGCCCAAAAGGACAGTGAGGGGCTCCCCTGAGGGGGGCGAGGTGGGGTTCACAGTAAGGGAGTCCCAGGCCTTATGTAAACTTATAATTTTTTTGCAGCATCTCATATGGGCAAAACCTCATAACATTTTGGTGTGCTTCCAAAAAATGTGGATGGAATGCATCATGTTACATTTTTGAAGTTTGAATGTCAATATCACAAGATATTGTCACTAGAGTTGTGCACTGAGATTGAGGTTCAGACAAATGACCCTAGAAGTTGCATGACTTTTGGCAAAACAGTTGTTGAGCATTTGATTAAAATGTACTTGCCTATTTCACATCAGCAGGCACTAGCACAAAGGGACAAACCCACCTAGGGACACAAATCCTTAGGCCTTCTCATCCATGTGAAAATACAGTTTACAGATTTATACACCAAAATGATTGTGAAGTGTATTAAATCTTCCAATATCTGTTAAAAAAAAAACAAAATCAAAAGATAAAAAAAACTTTGTCAAACACTAAAAGACCACTGTGGGTGAAGGCCTTACTAATTAAGCACATTGTCAAATTCAAATGTGTTAACCCGTAGTAGTCACTCACTTACTCACTTTCTGAATCTGCTTAATCCTCGCTAGGTTAATGCATGCAAGACTCTGGGCGGGGCACCATCCCACCACAGTAAATGTTTAATACTTAGTTCATTTTTTAAAAGTGTTGCTACTTCTTGTTCTGTATAAAACATTTCCTTTATGGATCCAGAAGATTCACAGCATTGTTTAAACACACAACACAGTTCACACAATTATTCTAATTCACATGCACTTTACTAGATTTTGTAGTGTCTAGCATGTCCTCATTACTGAGGAAGTAAGTCTATCTACAGAGAAATAAGACTAATGAGCTGCCAATCTACTGGCTTTGTTGATACACTCTGAAACAGACTACATATTTTACTGCTCCTTCAAAGATAAAAAGGAGTACTTTGGCACTTCAGACAAATTCATTAGTTGTTCCTGCAGCCATACCATCTCAAACCTTATATATTCAAACAGAGCTGTTGTTGGAACACCACCCATCACTGGCTGCAGTCGTTTGCGTTCTGATACAAACAAACCTCACAGAAAGAGGCAAGATATGAGCATAGGCTTTAATGAACATAGAGAACTGTAGAAGCCAAACTATGCAATGCCAGACAAAGAGAAAGAGAAGCATGCTACAGATACTGTTTAAAGTAGAAAAACTCCTAGGAAATACCTAGGGTACCAACTAAACACCAGTGGAAACAGTAACATGACATCAGGGCTAGGATGGAGGCATTAGAGAAAACTGGAGAGAAATCAGATCAACAAATAATGTATTAAGTTTGTTCTAGTTTTGACTGAAAGAGATTTTGAGAGTTTACATTGCTCTTGGTTCCTTATGTCTACCAAATTGAATGGGTTACTAGAGGTAATTTCAACATAATTTCAAACGTAATTTCAGAGAAACTGCCTTTACTATTATCAGTAAATTGTGGGGTGATTCTAGCCCAGAATATTTTATTGGCTCTTCTTTTGCCCACAGAATCAACATGATTTTTGTTATTCTTGGTTATTTAATCTACATTATGCATTAGGCCTGTCACTTTTTTATAAAATACCACTGGCTGTAGCTGAAGGTTTGAATATTACTTACACTGAGGGCAGGGCGAGCATAACATGTTAACATCATGGTCCCTCCTCTTCTCCGATTTGATTGGTTATCTCTCTGATTCGTCTGTCATTTTGTCCTCAAAACATCCGTGTAAGTAAACTTCCCACCTACCTCTGAAGATGTGAGACTTCTACAGATAATTGAGAATGCAGCAGCATGTCTAGTCTTCAATATAGCAAAATTCTCATTCACCAATCCACTACTGCAAACCCTTCACTGGCATCCTGTGGCTGCTCGCATTAGATTTAAAAAATGAACATTCGTCTACATGACCAAAATTTGTCCACCTCCATTTTTTTTCTGTCATGCCATCTCATGGCATCAAGAACAGCCTGTGTGCTTGGGTTTCACTCATCCTTTTTCCCCATTCACTTCCATTCACTTTAACCCCTATGAAATGAATACAGTTTCAAAAGAAGGAACTTTCAGGCTTCATACAGTGACCAAATGTATGGAACGTCATATGAGACCTCAGGACACCCCCCAAAGATACACCTGTTTAAAACAAACAATATGGACAAACGTATTGGGACAGAGATGATGCTAATGCTGATGCTAATGCTGTGTTCTGCATTTGAGCAAGCACGCTTAGAAATTTCTCTGCATAAATGCAGTCTATTTTTAAGCCTAGACATACTAGTGTAAGGGACATATTTTCTTATGGACCACAAATCACCCCTGTTCACTACCCTGGAGAGCGTCTGCTAAATGCTGTAAAAGTAAATTCCACAAAGTATCCTTACTCTAAAAAGAGAGAAATAGAAATAATTCAACATAAGCTAATTTTAAGATGACCTCACAGTTTTCTATGCACTATTGCTATGCTGATTGTGGTGGCCACATCTTTATGAAAAGGACGGAACTTCTTGAGTCACAAATCAATTTGGAATCTGACAGTTTGAAGAATAGTGGCTGGCTGTGACCTTAAAATTACTCAAGATCGGTGCTTCTTGTATTGATTTTGGAGTTATCTGTGTAGAATATTTAATTGGCTGTACACATTCCCCCGCAGGGTGCCGGGTGCATAAAATCTGCAGCCGTTACTGCATAGGAGATCATTCCATGTTCCATTTGCAAATCATTTTGGCATCTTTTCGATGGATGCAACATTTTATACTAGCTGACACATGACAGAATGACTGACAGATGTATAATTTAAAAAGAAAATGTCCTTATTCTTTGACCTTTGGTGGAACAAATTTGTGTACAGTAATTGCCTGCTCTAATTTTGGGGTTAGGTATCTGGTAGAAACCAGTCTTTCAGATGTATGAAAGGCAAAATGCTGAATATCAACTATGCAATTCATGTGTGGGGTTTTTTTCTAGAAATGATTTTTAAGCCATTGAGAAGAGCAAGGAATTCCTATAACTGGATAAATGTACCATATATACTTTACTCTATAGTCATAACATTAAAGACACCAAATATTTTGTAGGTCCACCAAAACAGCTCTAACACATCAATGCATTAATTACATTAGACATATTATGGTGGGATGGATGTAGAATCTGGAAGTTAGCATCAGATCCTTACAAGTCCTGTAAGAGGAATCAGCATAGTCTGTCCAGCACATCCCTCTGATGCTCAGCGGAATTCAGATATGGGGAATTTGAAGGCCAAGTCAACAACATTTTCTCATGTTCCTCAAACCACTCCTGAATAATTTTTGTAGTGTCATAGAGTGCGCAATTCTGCTTGAAGAGGCTACTGCCAACAGGGACCACTGTTGCTATGAAGGAGTACACGTTACGTGATAGTTCCATTTTATTGATAGTACTGTAACACAAAATACCCCAGCCTAAGTTAATGGTATCAGGCCCTGGTTTCTCGGTAATGAACACTTTTAGAGCGCTAAGATTTTTAGGATATATCTTACCAAATTTGTTTACTTTTTTTAGTGTGTTCCCCGAACTGTCCCTTAGGAGGCTTCTTAAGACACTGCCTCTTACTTCCAACGTTACAGGCAACATTGATTGTTCGGGAATTGATTTTACAGTTTTATAATTGGATACAAAGGTAGTACTTGCAAAAGCTAAGTATATTTTGTATATTTTTGGTTGCAAAATCTACTTGGGTATTGTTGATTAAAAAATTCATCCATGTCTACTCACTCCTTTCAAACTCAGTGTAGCTTCCTTAGCCTTGTGGGGAAACTGAGGGACTGCGCCACTTGGGGGTAGAGGGGTTGCATGGGATAAATCATTTTGATGGGGGTGTTTTTAATTTTTGCACCTAAAATTGTGATTTCTCTGCTTTTAAGGCTTTTGGGTGAAATAGTGAGATTTTGGGTTGTTGTTTGTTTTGTATTTGTTTCTGTTGGAGCTTTTCCTAACACCCAACATATATTAACACTCAGTCAATCAAGAAAGGACAGAGAACCCAACAGTTTGC
>JBBKCR010000134.1:7067660-7082430 GCA_037577295.1 Ladigesia roloffi | reverse complement strand
TAAAATGTTCATGTAAATCTGAGGAAGTGGGCAAACAGGGGAGAAACAACCTCAGGGCGGAGACTTTCCTCTGCCTCTAAGGCGTACCCTGTCCCCATCTGCAGATGTGTTAATAAATCTTTCTTTTGATACAATTTGAGCGAGAGATGGCGTTTGTTCCTGCTAAAGAATCTCTTCCACCCAGCCGATTCATCCCTGGCTCAAAAGGGGCTAATTCCCCGGCAAGGCCATCCTTGTATTTTACTTGTTTCTTCCACACATCCCACAGATTCTTGATTGGATTGAGATCTCAGCAACTTAGAGGCCAAGTGAACAATTTTTGCAGGGTGCATTATCCTCCTGAAATTGATCACTGTTAATAGGGAATTCTTTGAGGAACACACTTGGTCTGTGGGGTTAAGTAGGTGGCATGTATCATAATAACATCCACATGAATGCAGAACCCAAGGTTTCCAAACAGAACATTGCCCAAAGCATCACACTACCTTGCTTTTCTCTCTGAAGAGCACTTTTGACCCATACACACCCACTCATGGCTGTCCACATGATGTAAAAAAAAATGTTGTACATCAGAACACGCCATTCTATTTCATCTTACAGTACAGATGCCCATTGTAGGTGCTGTCAGTGATGGGCAGGGGTTGGCATGGGCACTCTGAACAGTCTGTGACTGCACATACCCATTTCCAGCAACCTACACAGACATGTGTGCTCTGACAGTTTCCTATCATAGCCAGCATTAATTTTTTAAGCAGTTTGTACCACAGTAGCACTTCTGTGGAACCAGAAGGAAATGGGATAGCCCCACACCTTGCTCATTGAGTGAGTTTTGTGTGGCCACGACTCTGTCACTGGCTGTCAACAAGACCTGGTTCTTTTGGAGAGGATCTGACTAAGTCCCCTCAGGGTCACAATTTGGCCATGTCAAAGTTGCTCAGATTCTTACATTTGCCAAATTTTCCTAATTCCTACACATTAATGTAAATGACTGACTATTAACTTACTGCCTTATATATCCTACACGGAACTGTTATGAGATAATCAATTTTATGCAATTTACCTGTCAGTGGTTTGCCACAGGATTCCAGTTGGTGTTAAATTACTAAGTCTTCGTATGACATTCCAAGCTGACTGCATTTTAGTAAATGTGTGATGTAAAGCACATGTAAAGATGAATGTAATCATTTGTGAAATACTTTGTTAGACACATACATTAAAGTAGCAGCATTTTACATAACTGATGCTATATCTCCACTGAACATTATGAAACACACATGAATGCACAATTGACTGTTGTGCTAAAAGAGACTGTTAACAGAATTCAAATGTTATCATTCCTGCCATAATTAATAATGCAGTAATCATTGTTATTGCTGTGTATATGACTTCCCCTCCTAATGGAAATAGTTCTGTTCAAAATAATTATTTAGTAAATTATTTAAGTGTCTTTAAAAATGTATGTGTAATTTGTGGTGTGTACATTAAAGTTATGTGTAAAAAAGGGAAATATGCTGAACCATTATTCAAACTAAGCTCTGGCTCAGAACCTGAGGAGTAAACCATGAAAATAAGTCCTTATTATATTCTAGTAAATGTACTCTAGAAAGTGAATAGAATGCATTGCTGTATATTTTTAGTCTATTACATTTGACTACAGAAATATGTGTTTCAATAAGGAATATCATGAAAGGTGTAATGGTACAGAACATTAATGTGGACATATTATGCAAAACTCTTTTGCACTTTTTGCATCCCTTCGTATTTCCATTTAGGTCTCTACTGCTCCTATAATGTCAAAAACAAACCTCCATATGTTTTCTGTGAGTCAATTGAAAGATCAGGACATTAGGATGAGGAAATTCACATAGAACCACCCCTTATCTGCTGATACCCCACTATTGCTACAGGCACAGGCAAGTAACACATGAAGGTGTGTTCAACTTGCTCTGTGTCTGACTCGGGTCTGAAAATATAGGGCTGGATATTGCCTCTGATTCATGTGTGTTAAACCCACAGTGTTAGCATGGGATTGGTGGGGTGTGGCCAGCAACAGATTATTTGCATAAAAATGACAGAGCTCTTGCACAGTTCATTTTAAAAGGTACTGAATCTCTCAAGAATAAAGCTGGTGAGATTTCTTTGTGAGACTGGTCTTGTATAAAGAAATTCATGAACATGTTTATATAGCCCAAAACCTAATATAACTTGTTTAAAAAGAAGTATAATACATCCCCTTTAAAATGTACATCTAATATATACATTTTTATACAAAATACTGTTAATCTCTAGACTGTATATTAGGAATTTCAATTGTTTTATACTTGGGTTACTATCATTTTATTCTATTCTATATTTTTTCCTCAATTTTGCTGCTTTTACTTTTGTTCAGTCCACTTTCTGCCATACTAAGCAAATGGCTCGCTTGTGGGACTAATAAAGACTTATATTATCTTAAAACAATCTTTCATATATCATTAATCAGTGTTGCTAGTAGAGAACTATTTTCTCTGGTCCAGCTAATGAAGTATAGCTAAAATCCAGATCATAATGTGCACCAAGTTTAATGTTTAGGGAAAAAAAGATGACTATTATTAGGACTCTTTAGAAGGGGCTGGTAGTGTATCATTCACTATGAATTATGTCAGAATGTAAACATATGCTCTCAGGCTCATCCAGGAGCATAGGCTGAGCAAACCTATCTCCTCTCATCTATTCATGCCTCATGATGCTAACTGGCCACTTCACATGATCTTTCAGCATGAAGTATAGCTTTCTAAAACCAATTAAGTCACCCCAAGAAAATAAACAAACTGACTGAATCACTGTCATGTTGTGCATGTGGAGCCTGAAGTTGGCTTCCTCAATGAGACAAAACTCTCGGACTCCCTGGTGGATACAGCCTCATGTCATTTGGTTCAGAGTGCCAGGATACTATTTTTAGCTCTCTGAAATGCAGCCACTTCTGTTAGTTTGCACCATTTGCAAGTTTACACATCGAGCTTTTAAGGGAATTAGAGACAGAAAACCAAGAGTGCATCGAAAACAAGCTGGAAAAAAATAGATTGTGTTTGTCTGGAAATCCACTTGTTTAAAATAGAACAAACAGTGCCAAACATCTTGTACAAGTTTGGGAAACCTAATTCACATGAGGATGGTTAACACCTTTGCTAGAAAATTTACATTCATTACATTCACTGCAATATTGTACTTCCCTCGACAATGATCCATTTCATGCTTCATTGAGGAGGAAATCTCACTTGAACAGATGCAATGACACAGAGTTGCTTAAACCCACTGGGGAATCCATCATACAATAAGACCTTTTTTTTTTCATTTAATTGTAGCAATACATTCTAATGTGCAAACACATTTATTTAATCTGGCTGCTGTCTTCCATGAAATCTGGAATTATGATCAGATTATGATTTGTACCTTTCAGGTACAAACTGTATGTAAGACATTGTTGGAAATGTAGAATCTGAACTATGTGTTCACATACAATTTCTGTGCAAGAAGAAATCATCATTCAAGTCTGATTCTTCTTAATTAGGGAAATAAATTCTAATATTTGCTAGTGATTAAATGCAGACTGATCCGATTTATTGTTCTTGGAAGCGGTAACCATGATGACTTCTTGAGCTAAACATCACTGATTACATGCTGTTAATACGAAATTAAATGAATGATTAAAAGTTACTGACCTGAGTTAAGTGTGTATCATTTGACATGGCACATATAATAACACTGTGGTCTAACCTCCATTATAAACATAATTAGAATTTCCCTGAAAGTTATCTTGTCACTCAGTAGAAAGAGATTAAAACAGTTTAATTTAATTTATGATATATACACACCAGTCAGACATAACGTAGAGGTGGGTAATCTAGGTCCAAAGAGTAAAAAATCTCCCCAGGATTTAAATGCAACCAACTGTATCTTGCTAATGCTGGTTTGAAGGGATTAGAGAACCATGGACATTGGAACTGGGGAGGACCTTTTACTCTTTGGACCTGGATTACACACCTCTAGTTAACATTATAACCACCTTCTCAATATTGTGTTGGTCCCCTCATGCTGCCAGAACAGCTCTGAAGGTGTTTTATAATACCTGGTTGGGATGAGCGAGTACAGCATTATCTGTATCTGTATCTGTTAACCAGATGAAGGATCTGTATCTGTATCTGTACTGGGGGATAGGTCGTAGTAACTGGGATAGGCTCCAGTCCCCCCCCAACCCCGAGTGCAGGATAAAGGGGTAGAAAATGGATAGATGCATAGATGTATCCGTACTCGGACTTGGCAGGGCCTATTCTGAAAGTGGGTGGGGTTTAACCAGGAAGTTGGTCAGGTTGTCTGGAAATCGGAGGGGCTTTAACCGGTATGATATTTTAAGCATTCAATTGATATGTGTTGATCAGAAATTGTTATATTTATTGCTGATTAGAAAATTATTTACATGACAGCATCAGCATCAGTTTTGATCACGATAACAAACAAACTATATACAGAACAAGTTTTGCAACAATGAATACAACACATGCGGTTGCAATTATGAAGTAAAATGTAATAAACAAGAGTTTTCATCTCAACATAACTCTCTTTTTTAACTGATCATTGTGATTTATTTTTGTTCTTTTTTTTTTTTTTTTTAATTTCCACACCAGGTATGTGAGTGTGTGTTTGTGTGTGTAGCTTTATTTTTATTATTTATAGCTTTTTTATTATTTATACCACAACTACCTTATTTTTTTTTATAAAACACAGCAAGAAAGTTTCACTCGGCAAGAAAGTGTCACTCAGTGCGTGAATTAAAAAAACTGGTTGGAGGCAGCAGATGGTTAAAAAAAATCGGATGACCGGCAGAGAGAGGGAGGGAGAGAGAGAGAGAGAGAGAGAGGGAGAGAGAGAGAGGGAGATAGAGCTCCCCTGGAATTGCTCCTGTCCCCCCTTTTGCCCCCCCTGCTCTGAACAGCCAAATATTTAAATGTATATATGTTTCTAATCTCCACGTGCACTGGCTCTAAAAACGAACAAGTAACGCTGTGTACACGGACTACATGCTGACGCACGCACACGCTGACAGACACCACTGCACGCAGACACAGTCAGCTACCCAATGAGAATTTTTATTCAACCCGAGCACAGATATTAACATGTATAACTTGTATGATACTCGTCAAAAGTGCTTTATCCGTACCGGATACTCATTTCAGCCGAGTATCCGGCTCATCCCTAATACCTGGTACCAAGATTTTAGCAGTAGAAGTCCTGTAAATTGTGAGATTGAGCACATCCCATAGATGATCAATAAGAATGGTATTTAGTGGTTTTCCTGGAGAACATTGCCCAGAGCATCACACTGCCTCTGCTGCCTTTGCCTCTTCCCATAATGCACCTGGCCCATCTCTTTCTCAGAAAAGCCGTGGACAAACAACCATACATTCACATGATGCAAAATAAAAACTGATAAATCAAAACAGGCAGACATCTTCCACAGACAAAGTAAACTTTTTGTCATTTCAGCTATTATTGTCTTTTCAGCTATACATGTATACATTATTCTGTGGTCACATTCTGATGTTTACACACCCAGACATTGTTTTGGGTGATTGACAGGGGTCAGCAAGGTCACTAGTTTGTGATGACACTGCCCTATTCAAAGCAAACTTTGAAAGTCCTGTCACTGGGTCACCAGTAGTCGTTCCTTTGACCACCTTTGGTAGGTAATAACCACTGCATACCAGGAACCCTTGCTGTTTTCAAGACGTTCTGAACTTATTTTCTAGGCTCCACAATTTCCCGTAGATCCTTAGACTTCAGCTATTGTTTTTACATAACCAGTTTGTTCACTTCATTTGTAAGTGATTTTATTATTGTGGTGGATTTGTGTATGCCATGCTTTAAAAATATTGAAAAATTATTTCATGTTTTTTTTAATGCAAAAATGATAACTAGTTCTAAATAAATTTAGCAGCCATTCTAAAAGACATTGTTTCTCACAAACCAAGAATTAGGCTCACTGGTTGTCATGGAAGTGCTTTCCATTTTTCTTGACCCTTAAATCCTACACAAAAAGTCTTATACTAATTATTTTCTCTTTTCCTTTATTGGAATAACTTCTCATTTCCGTTATCACATTTATTAGGATATAGAATAGAAAATCAACAAAGTGGAAATTCATAGTCAAAGGGGATATTATCCTGAGTGCATTGTTGCCAATCCCTTATTAAAAAAGGATTCAAAACCTATGGTCAGCTTCCTGGACAGGGATTAAGCCTAGTCCTGGATTATGTAGTGCTGTGAATAGAGATTTTTCTTTGAAAAGGACTGGATAATTCAGGACTAAGCTAAATCCCTGTTTGGGAAACTGACCCCTAAAATGGTACAGCCATGACTGCTAAACCACAATATGTTTTTGAGTTTTGTTCGCCTGCCATTTGCCGGTTTATATTTTACTTTTAAAATCATACGTGGCAGACTTGATTCTCATCAGATCTGCCCAGTACTTCACCAGCTAACCTAACTTATCTGTATAATTGATCCCTATAACTTGATTGAGTTCACTGGAGGGGACAATTAGTTTTCCACACCTGAAAATCGGATGTTTAATTACCCTATACAGTTAATCACTTGCAACCACAAAGCACATGAATAAGAGCACAAACACAAAGTAAAAAATTAGAACAACCATCTTTAGCACAGCAGCGAAAGGCACAGGAACAGTCAGTAAAACATGCAGTGGCGTGTCCACAGACACATAACAATCAAATGAAAGGTGACTAGCCTTTTAATAAGTATGCTAATAAGGCACGCTTTAATGTCTTAGAATACATTAGTTTTGGAATATATGAGTACATTTCTAATGACCAGAATGTATCATACCTCTTTGTGGTTGAGAGTGCTAACAGGGAAATATCACAGTACTGGTGATTAGTCAAGTCAAGCCAAATTAAGTAGGTATAATTGTTACTTCTACCATTACACACAGCACACTGTGAAACAAAACAATGTTCCTCCAGGACCATGGTGCAACACAAGAGCAGAACAGTACTGAGCACAAGATGCCAAAATAGCACAAAAGAGAGATATTATGTTAGAATGAACAAATGTGATTTATATTTAATAATTAATACTAGCAAATACATGTCAGTAAATGTATTGTAGTTAGTACATGCATTTTTTTACTTGTTTTAAGTGGCTTCAGTGACTTTGTTAGCCTTAAAACTTCCTAGCATTTGATCAGAATGTACAAAAAAAAAACAAATGCCTAGAAATGGATTAAATATTTATTTATTCTTCAGATCTCAATCCAATCAAGCATCTGTAGGATGAGCTGGACAAACCAGTCAGATCCATAGAGGCCTCGCCTCTTAGCCTATAGGACTTAAAGGATCTGCGGCTAACATCTGGGTGCCAGAAACCACAGCACACCTTCAGAGGTCCGAGCCCTTTTCTATCGCACGAGAGTGACTACCACAATATTAGGCAGGTGATGTTCACGTTATGACTGATCAGGATGTGTCTTCATATCTTTGAAATATAAGATTTTCTGCAGTGTTTTAGACAGCAGCTGTAACTGTAGGCAGCACTGTGCTGGAGTATGAAAGGACAGATAGAAACACAGGATTTTGTGTGCGTTTGGCTGAGGGAGAGGTGTCAAACATCCTTGACCTGGCAGCAGGAGAGGACAGTGCGATGATGGCCTGGCTCAGGCTGGACTGAAGGGCTTGTTAAACTAAACAGTGCTGAGTGGAGCATGGCAGCCCCTAGAGGCGGAGGGCAGAGGAGAGAGAGAGAGAGAGAGAGAGAGAGAGGAAGAGAGAGAGGGGAAGAGAGAGAGAGAGAGAGAGAGAGAGCAAGAGAGAGCAAGTGAGAGCGAGCGAGAGAGAAGAGGGGGAGAACACCGGCCTTGCCAGCCCACTCTCATCTCAGGGCAATCAGCAACACCTGATGCAAACCAATCAGAAGCAAAATTGAAGCTCGTTTGTGTGTATTTTCATCAATTTGAATCAGCAGATGCATTTCTCCTTTCCATTTGCTCTACATGTGTGTTTGAAAGACAGGGCCTCACTCCTCTCTCCTTGTACAGTGTTAAATAGATTTCTGCAGTCACCCGTGAGTGTGGTTTTTTGGTGCAAAATTTGCTCTTTGATTAAGAGTGTTTTCTGTTATCACAGACGTCCCTCCCTGCAGGCTAAACTTAGGCAGCCTTAACTAAGATTTAACTAAGATTTGCAACCATTTAAATGCAGGTTATGAAAGTAGACTGGGATTTGGTCATTTTCCTTCAGGCCCTTTCTCACTGCTTGATTGCACCAAGTGACTGCTGACAATGAAGAATTTTTTTTTTTATAAGATCAGTGATCCCTTTTTACAGCATAATGTAAGAAACGGTGAGTGACATTGCAGAAATATATTGCAATATGTCAAACCATTTCATGACCCATGATGACATTTCTTCTAATAGACTGTGCCAGTGGAATATTCAAATTATATAGTTATATAATAAACAAATGATCTGTATTCAGTTTTCAGTGTAACACTGGTCAGTGTTTTGTTTTCCTGAGCGGATCTGCAGTGCAGCGTCATTTTAATAACACATCATCCAAACCTGTTACAGAGACATACATTATTTTACTCACATGTCCTTTCTTCTCATTACATTTCCTTGAACGTAAGCCGGGACTGTATATAAAATTCTTTGAATAATTTATGCATTATATTTTTTGAAGCTGAAAGTGAGGATAAACAGATGGGCACATGTACGCTTAAAGCTACAATCAGGGATTTGAAAGCACTAAAATAGCAGCCAGGTCACTGAATTTTTTAAAACACTAAAGAGAAGTAATGGACCTGTATTTCATGTTAAAGGCAAAAAGACTGCAATCCAGCACCAAATAAGACAATAAACAAGGAAAATGGAATTGGCTTATTTATGTTTCCATTGCTTATTATTTTTGAAGAGAAAAGCTTTTCTATGTACGTATATGAAGTTTTACCTGGAGACATCTACTTATAACAAGCACCGATTATAGTTACCCTTAACATTTTGTTTGTAAATAAGAGAAATATGATGAAATTGTAATGCTTTCCACCCATTTCCACTAAGATTAGCCATTAACACTGAGATGTCTAAATGTGGACGGATGTATCTTCTAGATCTATCCAGGTGTACAGATACTGTTGGCATATCTTTGCATTTCTTTTTTGTCTTTTAACCAACTGCTGATATTTATACCAACATATGTACACAATAATCAGCCATCACATTAAAACCAAAGCGATATCACAGCACACATGAGTGGTCTTGTGAAGTCATGCTTTGACATATTTGAGTGTGTTTGTGTGCATGTATGTGTGTGTGTGTGTGTGTGTGTGTCTCTCTGTCTGTGTGTGTGTGTGTATGTGTGTGTGTGTATTTTGGGATGTTGGTCAGAAGTAAATCAAGCAAGGGTTTATTTACTGTTTTGTGCTAGGGAGCTGCAGATTGGGTGGGTGCAGCTGTGAGGTGTCATGGGTAGTGCCAAGTGGTGTGTAGATACGTCTGGGAAGGTGTGAGGAGGGCAGCGGCGAATAGGGAGTATAGATCCAACATCTAACGTTCAGTGCATACGCTGGTAGTCCCCAGAGCTGAGTTTGTAGGGAAAAGCAGTATGTAAAATTTAGCCTGTAGCCTATCGCCTCCTGTACTCCCGCCATGACCCGCTTTATGTCTCCTTGTTGATGGTGAGGAGCCGATTGTCATCATGCAGGGCATGTTCGGTTAGATGAGGTCAGAGGAACATTTCACTCCTTTGAATGTCTTGGGTTGCTTTCACAGTATGCATCTTTTCCATATATGCTGTGAAGTGTTGTCTAAGGTTCAAGGTTACTTTGTCATCAGCAGCTGTTTACACATACCTACTGTGTGAGATATTTGTCCATGGCCCAGGGTGCAGCATATAACAAGTTATGCCTGAAACAACACAGACAGAACGACAAATAGATACCATGATACACACACAGATTTTAGAACGGACACCACAAAAATGTACTAGTAATGTAATTTAACAGCACAATGTGGAAGTCCTTGTAAACATTCTAGAATGGCTAGTATTGCACATGTTTTTTACACAGCAGAGGTGGCAGTAAGCATTGAAAAAAAAGAGCAAAGAATGACAGAAACAAAATGTGCATAATATTGCACAGAGTAAAGTATGATCGGGATGTAAACCTTGCCATCTTAATTTCTAATTTAAACAGAGCAGCACATATATATAATTGCATAGGTGTTAGCAGCATTAAGCCACACTAATTGTAAAATGCAGCTTATCAAATTGAGTAATGGGACACAAGTATGCCTATAGTATAAAATACCTTGCCTATATTTCAAATACCTTTTATTCATAAACAAAAAACACAACTTGCACAAGGACCGGAAACAGGAATCAAACGGAAACTATAAACAAAAGAAGACAGGAGCAACACTAACCCAGAATGACAGTGGTCTAATACAAATGAACTGAAATACCCCCACACAAAATGGTCTAGACCAATGAAAACCCAAGGCTTCTTTCCCCTGAGCATGCCGGCCACCTGAAGCACATAGTCAACAAACTCAAATGTGTTGAGGATAACAAAATTCCGAAACTAAATAAAACCAAAGCACAGAAAAGCGTGGCTTCTGGCGGCTGCTGACAGGACATGACACTAATAAAATAAATGTAAAATACTTGGTGTAATTTGATTGCATTTTCATTTTTCAAATTTCTGCTATGAACTTCTGCTCCTTTGTATTTTTTTAGTGATTTTTTAATTTAAAATATGCCCTATAATCACATGTATTATTATTATTAGCAAAATATTGTGTATCCCTTCCAGTAATGTTTACCAGGAGAACCAAAATCTTTATATTGGAATACCCAGCACAGTTAGTTTAACATCAAAATGCAGCAGCAGCACGAGCAGCAGGGTCTCCTGTTTTGATCTGTGTGTCTCCGCTCACATGACTGAGGCTGCCTATTAAGCTCTGTGCGAGGCTGAGGGAAACAACTGTTGTCGTGCCACTCTGGTTTGTACATCTGTCCCCTGGAGGAAGACTGCCTGGCTGAGATTTATTTGAATGGCAATATTGGAGGAGCTCATTTTATTCCAGTTAGGATCTTTCAACCACAATCAATTTGGTATGTCACCATAAGTAATGGGGGTCGTGCAGCGCTGTGAGGAGGACTGCTGTACACACCGTTGACAGTGCACACTCAATAGCACAGTGCTAGACAGTGCAGACACTTTACATTTCAAATGTGTGGATTTCTCGCCCTTTTTTATAACTGTGTGGAGATTGCAGCCTTAATATTTACATAGCTGTGTGTAATAACATTAAAAGTACATGAACTAAAGGCCATAGTATGGTGTGTGTGCATCTGCTATACAGCTTGTTTGGCTAGTCACCTGATTTGTCACAGATTGCTTGTGGGGCCAAACCCTGACAAGGGAGCTGCTGAGTTGTATCAGTGATATACAGTCATTCCCTCTCTCCCTGTCTCTCACTACCATGTGCTCATTTTCTGCTCTTATTCTTTCCTCCTCTTCCTCACTGTATGCTCTCTTTTTCTTTCTTTTTCTCTACACTTTCACACTGACAGATTAACAAAAGGGCAACAAGAGTAGCAAATCTTTGATCAGTTCTACAAATCCACCACAAATCCATTAAAGCTAATAATTGAAGTACTAACTCTTTTGCTTCTGGCTGTCAGTACTTTCTGGTTTGTATTGTTTCATTATGTTTATGCCACCATTGTGCCTGCTTAACAGGTACAATGCCAGCTCAGGATAGACTGTAGCCTAATCCAGGTACCAGATGTTATACATAACACTGAACAGCAGTTCTGGTGAGGCAGCAATATTGAAAATCGATTTGGGTGGTCATTTGAGTGTTCTTTCCCATCCCACCTTCAGACACACCCCCTTCACAGACACGTTTTAGTGTTTATCTGTGTTGGTCTATTAATCACCACCCCACACCTCCTCATAGAGAGGTCCTACAATCATTCAACCCCCACTATAACAACTCATTTTCTCATTGGAAAGCAATTTCCCAATTACTAAACCTTATATTATTTTTGTTATATTCTCTCTGGTTTCTGGTTTTTGCACCTGTTCTGTTTCTGATTGAACTCTATTGTATTTTTTGGTGGCAAGAGACTTCAATTCTGGCAGAAACTCTCAAAACACAGAAAAAAGCAGATATCTCTTGTTAGAACATCTATGGGAATATAGTCAGAACTAAATCGACAGAGTTTCATAATATCCAACCATTTTCTACCCCTTTATCCCACACTCAGGGGGGGACTGGAGCCTATCCCAGTTACCACAGGCGAAGGCAGGTTACACCCTGGACAGTTGCCAGCACATCGCAGGGCCACACACACCTAGGGGCAACTTAGTGTGTTCAATTAACTTATCCCCAATCACACATGTTTTTGGCGGTGGGAGGAAACCGATGCGGTCACGGGGAGAACATGCAAACTCCACACAGAAAGACCCTGCGCCCGACCCGGGCGTCGAACCCAGGACCTTCTTGCTGTGAGGCAACAGCGCTAACCCCTGTGCCACTGTGCCGCCCTTTCATAATATCATTTTTGTCTGATCTGCATTAACCATGGATAACTAAAGCTATCTGAAGCTTGTAACAGATATTAACATATACTGGAATATGGCATTTGTAAAGTGATTATTCCGGTAAAGAGTGCTGGCATATAGCTTTCACTGTTTACCATTTGACAGAAACCCACTAGCCATGCTGCTGCTTATATCCACAGTGACATATCTGAGACTCCCAAAGGGCCTAGAGTGATATTTTCAGTCCCACCAGTTGGAAAACAAAATGTAATTACTTGCTTCCATGTTCAGTTTCTAATTCTGCTGGTTGTTAATCTGACATATTCAGATTTTAATCCCATGCCTGAAGGCCGTACAAATGGGAGGACTATGTCTGCCTAGATACATTGCAGAATTTGTTTTATTTGGGTCATTTTTGTTATGCATTTCAATATATTAAGAATTTGTTTCCCACTGTTTTTTTAATAAAGAAGACTAGTACTGCCATATTACTATAAATACTAAAGACAAAAACGAATGAACAAAAAATAATACAACACATTCTCCTCCCAAAAATCATTAGATAATCTTTAGATCTAGAAGTTCCTGATGTTTCCTTTCTTTATTTTTGTGCTTGTTTGCTACATGTCCTCCTCTAAACCTACTATATTCATACTCCCTGCCTCTCTCACTATGGATGAGGAGGTTCAGCATCTCTAAGAGTGGTAGCAGAGCAAGAGTGAAAACAACAACAGTAATTGGGTAGGCTGGGTAGAAGAAACAGTTCAATGTATCAGTTCCCACCAGCATTTCACTGGTGCCAGCTCATGCACCCAGCAGAGCTTCCAATAAATTGTCTGAAGGGGGTTTCTCGAGTTGTTTACATCTCTTTACCAAATGAGTGGGGGCTCCCAATACACTTTTCTTTATATTTTACTCACCTCTTGAGGCTGCTTTGCTTTGCATCCTCCGAGTTGGCTTTTACCATCTCACTTTTCACTGGAAGAGCTTAAGAGTGGGCTACCACTGTGTGGGAACAAGGCTGACTGAGATTATGAACAGTTTATCTCTCTTTTAACTCTGTTTTTGATCACTCCCCTTGAAGGAGTGAGGAAAGAGTTCACAATCTACAGATGACTGTTGCCACCAGCAAATGCTTCTCATCTTATGTTCCCTGAAGTGGTCTCTTACTCTGGATTGAGGCCAAAGTTATCTGGTCGAAAATGAAAATTTTAATAAGCAAAATGCACATAATTACCAGAGGGAGCACCCTGGTTTCTCATGCATTCATTAGTTATGTGATATATTATTATTCTGTTTTCATAATTTACTAGATGATATCCAGTCGACCATTTTACTGGAACATGTACATATCCCATCAAATAGGAACTAACTAAGTCCTTTTCAGCCTCTTTTTAAACAAAGTAGTGTGCATTGCATTAAAGCGTCATCTCACTGCTTAGGTGTGGTGAGTCTAAAAC
Source organism: Ladigesia roloffi (assembly GCA_037577295.1). Lineage (NCBI taxonomy): Eukaryota > Metazoa > Chordata > Actinopteri > Characiformes > Alestidae > Ladigesia > Ladigesia roloffi. Next base: position 7,068,370 of record JBBKCR010000134.1, on the reverse strand, counting down.
AGTTCAAACGGATAAGCAGAAGGTGGAGGCAATGCATTATTGATAAGAACTCAAGATGGTGAAGTAGTTTCAGTCATTCATATGTCGAGTTTAAATGTATAGGCCTTTCATTTGGGTTGAATTGTATAGTACACAGCTTAACCTCAAACTAACCCTAACAGGGTCACCTGCCTGTTAAAGGGAAATGTATTTACAAGCTCCAGGAAGACAGATGTTGTGTCAAGGTTCAGTGAGTATGAGGATTCTCCCTCAGACCTGGGGATCACCCTTCCCCCTCCCACTATTGTGCTCCCATTCAGTAGGAGCTCGATAGTGATATCAGACAAGCCCAACCCATTCCTGACAGCTGTCCTCCTAATAAGACCTATGTGTTCCTGTCTTGCTGGGGTAGATTAATAACCTGGACCAACACCTCACTGACTTCAGGTCACTGGTTAAACAAGTGTTATCCAAGCATTTTTGACAGAGGTGAAAACAGTCACTTGATTGTAATAATGTTACAAGGATATATCAGCTACAAAAGAGAAAAAATAATTACAAGATTATGGTCATAATTAGTATATACTAATACATGACATCCAACGAAATAGAAATGACAGTATATTACTTATTGCTTTTCACATTTTGTGTTAATGTCACGGCTCATTGCCGCAGGAAAGGAGAAGGGGGAGACGCTTCAGCAGCAAACAATAATATTTAATGAAGAACAC
>JBBKCR010000134.1:7012624-7043336 GCA_037577295.1 Ladigesia roloffi | reverse complement strand
CTATCTATCTATCTATCTATCTATCTATCTATCTATCTATCTATCTATCTATCTATCTATATATATATATATATATTTATATATGTATGTATGAGAGAAAGACATGTTGCCCCCCCCCACATGAGTGTAAGTGTCACGAACTCTTTTGCGTCGCCTTCCCCATGTCCGTGATGCCGGGCTGTCTTCCCTCCAGCCCGGGTGACACAGAAGTGGTCTGGATTCCTTTTCCAGGGACCCCTCAGAGTCTCCGGTGGTGACTCCACCACCTGGCAGTCCTTTGGCCGACAGGGTGCTCTTCGCCCCCCAATCCAGGCTCTGGGGCTCCTTCCCCGTTGAGCGCCCTGTACCGACCGGCAGGCAGCCCCCTCCGGGAGACTGGGTGGAGCGCTTGTCACGCCCCCAGTTGTCCAGTGACCATCCTCTGGAAGGCTGAGAAGGGCCCCCCAGCTTCTCTAAGGGCCCCACTCTCTCAGAAACCACCCTCTCCGGCCCCCACCCATCCACCCTTAGCCCACTATGCCCCCCCCCAAAAAAATACATGGGTATTTTTTCATCCTGGAGGGGCCAGAGATGGAGTTTGGCCCCTCCTAATACCCCTGCCAGACCCCCTAGGAACCCCATTAACCAGGCCAATTCTGGGGCACGGGACAGACTGGGATGACCGGCGTGGAGCTGACCGGTGTGGGGCAGGCAGGTGCTGGGTAGGCTGGCGCAGGGCAGGTTGGTGCGGGGCAGACTGGTGTGGGGCCGACTGGAGCAGGGCGAACTGGAGCAGGGCAGGCTGAAGAAGGGCTGACAGGGACAGGACTGACGGAGACCCCTGCTAGGCCTCCAAGAATCCCCAACAACCAGGCCACAGCCGGGGACACCGAAAAGACAGGGACATTTATTTGGTCCTAGACTGAAACTACAGGGACGGGGCAGACACACACCCCCCAATCCGGGGCTCCAAAGTCTGGAGCTCCACAGTCTAGGGCACTCCCGTCTTGGGCTTCATCGTCCTGGACTCCACCTTCCACATTCTAGCGGACGGGAGCCTCGCTAATGGGAGTATCGCTAATGGGGACCACACAGTCTGGGGCTTACAGGGACAGGGCTGGCAGGACTACCCGGGACTGGACTACCCAGGACTAGACTACCCGGGACTGGGACTGGGACAGGGACTGGACCTACGGGGACAGGAACTGGACTAACAGTGACCAGGACTGGAGTAACCGGGGCTGAGACTGGATCAACAGGGACTGAACTAAAAGGGACTGGACAAACAAAACTGACAGGGCCTGTACCTTGGGTCACTGGTACAGGAGGTGAGGCCGCAGGGGTCGTCCGTCATAGGAGCAGGCTCAGGATCTCCTGGATCCCTTGGATACGGAGCTCCAGCTCCGACATGACCTCGTACAGCGGCAGCTCTGTTAGAATTTGAGGTGGCGCGAGCTCTGTCGCAGGCCAGTGTGGCAGCAGCTCCGTCACAGGTTAAGGCGGTGCATGATCTGTCGTGGGCCACTGCGGCAGCAGCTCTGTCGCAGGTTGAGTCGGTGCGAGCTCTTTGGCGGGCCGGTGTGGCAGCAGTTCTCTCGCGGGTTGAGGCGGCGCCACGGGCTTGTGCGCTGGCAGTTCGTTGGCCCCACCGTGGTCGGGAGCGAGGAAGCCACAGGCGCCCGGCGTCTCTTCCTCCAAACCTGGGCAGGAACTGGGAGGTTCTCGTCTTCCGAATCCCTCAAAAGCCTTTCCCAGGGCAGCTCCCAGGGATCCAGATCTCCCCAGATGAACGAGAATTCCTCCCCGTAGTCCTCCTCGCCCCATGTCGTCATCCAGGTGGAGGGGTTGACTTCCAGCCCGTGGCTTTCTTCCTCTGTCCGGGCGTACTCGGCCGCCCATGCATTTAGAGTGGCATTCCATTCCCTCTCCTCCCTCTCCTCTGTAGAGGTCAGTTTAGTTTGGGGATCTCGCCATCTGTCACGCAAGTGATTTGCCTCGAATGAAGGATCCAGAGAATCAAGGGTCCATTTGGGTACTTTTATTAAAAAGAAATGGAACTGAACTTAAACCGTCTCGGTGGCCGTCAGAAATACAAACAAACCTAACTTGGGGATCACGGGAACAGGAACAGTAGAAATAACAAGGCGAACACACAAGAAGGTGAGACGATGGTGAGATAAAGAAACACTGAACAAAACCTGACATAAATACTAAACCAAATGACAAACAAACACGAAACAGGTGAAAACACGAGACAGGTGAAACTAATAATCGATGGTGCACAGACCTACACAGACACGTGACACTCAAACCAAAATAAAACAGATTTATCAAAATAAAAGTTAAACAGAAACAAAAACATAACAAAAAAGCAGTGGCCTTAAACCGCCACTGACCAGACCTGTGACAGTCAGCCTACAGATTACAGTTCTTCTCACAGCCTAGGCACACACAGGCAAGGTGAGATCCAGTAAATATAATACATATAATTAATATATTTACGCTAACAGTCATCATCTCAGAGGACGTACAATTAAAATGACACTAAGAGTTATCTTAGGTGTGTTGCATAAATGCCACAATGTAGTAGTTAAATGCAAAGACTACACATAAGGGACTTTTACAGTGTTACAGTTCTACATTTGTGCAATCAACCGAATCAACCCTTATTGGATCAAAACCAGGGGGTACTGAATTGAATTGCTTTTATTTAGATATTTGAACAAAGCATCATCTCTAGAATGTACAAATATTAATATTTTAAAAAGCAGTCAGAGTTATTTTTGTTAGTAATTTTTATCAGATCTGCAGAAATCACTATTAGGAATGTAACAGTGCAATAAAATACTGTCATATCACAATACAAAACATGACAATAAGCATCATGGACATGTGACAATGCATTGTTGTGACGGGTGCCCTGTCCGAGTCCCTGCTTTGTTTGTCCCGTTCTTCCTCAACTGAATTCTAAACCTCCGTTTTCCTGGCCCCTTTCTGTCCCTTTACATTTGTCCTCCTTCCGTAGGCTCCCTAGTCCCCTTCCTAGTGTGTCACCTTGGTTTGTATTTCTTTGTACTTTATTACACTCACCTACTCCTCGTTTCCCTGCGTCTCACCTGTTCCTTGTTTCTCCCCCTTTCATAAGCTGGCCAGTCCCGAATCTCCCCGCTCTGCAATTGGTTAGAAATCTTTATCATATTCCTGTATCCACTCTGAGGAGATCTGGGTTTCAGATGTTTGTCTTGTTGTTTGGTTAGAAAACCCTTCTCAGCTTTAAGGCTGATTTCACTAGTTTGTTAGTGTGAGCTCTAGGGCTAGACCTGGTGTGTTAGACGCTAGGTTCTCTCAGCTCTGAGTTTTAGTATCTTGAGGAAAAGTCTGAGACTTGTGTGAAAGTAACTCTGTATCTATTTTTGCCTTTGCAGACCTGTGTTCCTCACGCCCGTTTGGAAGACTCCTGATCCTGTGTTTCGATGTGAGAGGTCGACTTCTTTTAGTTCTTTTTATTTTGTTCGTTTGAGGAGCACAGGTCCACTGGTGTGTTTCTGGTGGAATGCGAAGAAGAGTACATATGTGTACTTGTATTTGGAACTGAAGTTTCATTGAAAATCTGCGTCCTCCCCTTCCCTTCCCTTGCGGAGAGATCCGTAACAATTGTAGACAATTGTAGAAAGGTGTTGTTTTCACCTTTACCCTTATTATAACGATGAGTCTTGATCAAACTGCATTGTTTATGAATTGTTAATGTTCATTCAACACCGATCCCCATCATTCATGTCATTGATCAACCTTCCCCTGCCTTCCAGTTCTAGTTTTGTTAGTAAATTGTGCCAAAGCTGAAAACAGCTCTTTCGGAGAGATTACCTCCATGCCCACATTGTCTCATCCTTTAAAATGGATCTCCAGGCTTTGCACGTTGAAAAGAGGAACAATAGCATCCAGCTATTTAAATATTTGTTGTGAAAATCATTCTTGAATTAAAATCTTCACAACACGTCATCTGATCTTTTGGTTTTAGTACTAAATCTCACTGTAAATTTAAGGGGGTATGTATTTTAATGAAAATGATCAGTGTCAGAGAAAACAATAGAACTTAGGCCTCTCAAAATATTGTGCAAAATCAGTGTGTGGCCTGTTTCACATAAGATGATTAAATAAAAAACGTATAAAAAAGTATTTACTATAAAACTACAAAATGTAGAGTCACTACAGGCCACCAGTGAAGAACAAAGATCAGTTATCTGTTGAGTATTTAAGGCCACATAAGCATTTGCTTTGCTTCTTGCTGACCTAAATTTGGGCCTGGAATATGGGATAATATTCCATGTTATATGTACAGTATCTCTAGTTTTTAAAGTGTTAGTCTTGGGCAATCATAATAGCTTTGCTGCTGTGTAGTTAATTATGGGACATGTGCTGTTTCAGCATCCCCTCTTGTCTCCATATACATGTAATACTGCTGGTGGCTCTGAGAAATTACCCTCTCTGTGTAGTTTGACCACTGCAGGTATAAGAAGAGGCACTAACTGACACAAATATTAAAAAAGTAAACAAAACAAAAATATTTTTATTACATCCATCAACCATTCTGTAATGGCATTTCCTATCTTGTCTGCACGCCTGGTCATTAAGGAGTTGCCCCTGTGTTTGGAAGGTTTTGGGTTCAAATCCCATGCTTTTGCCACATGCTGCTCCCTGGGTGCTGTGTCACTGGCTGCGGTCTGCTTCTCTCGGATGAATGGGTTGAATGCACAAAATAATTTTGCGCTGTTCACACTGTGTTCTGTGGTGTTTTCATGTGTAACAACACATGACTCTTTACACTTTACACAACCTCCATGATGTCTCTGGTATAGTCCCGCCATCCATGTTAATATTTTATTCTGTGTGTAATTTCCTTACTGAATCCTAGGCCTGTAAAAGGGAAGCCTCTACATTTACATATTAAGCTTTTATTTCTTTTCTTTTTTTTTTTTTTCTAATTTAGAAACTTATTTTATATTGTTTGTGTCTCTGTATCTTTGCAATCATTATTAGGGCTGGGAATTTAACGGGTTAATTAGATTCATTAATCTCACTAGAAAAATAGCACGTTAATATTTTAACGCAGTTAACAGTTAACGCATTTAGCCCTGCCACTAGTTGGCAGGCATGTAGTACTTCAATTCAAGACCAAAAATATATCAAATTCTCAAAATCACTGCTGCGTGAGCATGTGAGATTTGGAAGAAAAAAACGCCAAAATGGCTAATAAAAAGTTGTCCCGTGATGTCTTGTGAATGTTTTTAGCCGACTCTGATTCTGTAGGGGAATATTTGCCTTTTGGAAAAGATGCTCGCATATCTCACAGTTCAACTTTGGGGCACAGCTGCACCATAGCATTAGTAGCCGTAGCATTAGCTCTCTCCAGAGGATTCTCAGTGCTGTGGCCGTTGTGTGTCTGAGAGAACTGGGGGACATAGGAGAGGCAGCAGGGTGATCTGGGTCTGAATAGGAATGGAAATCGCAATGATAATGTTGGCTGGGTTTATTTGAGAAACGAGGAGCTGTATCAAAACTTACAACTGTCATATACTATAACCTATTTCATAGGTTTGGTTCAGTTAGTGATAAAAATGTCACGAACATTGTAGCCTAAGTTATAGGCTTGAATTCAATAATGAATGGTAAAAAAAATGCTTATTGTAATGTCTGTATGTATATGCGATTAAATGCCATTAATTCGATTAATTATTCGCCACATCATGTAATTAATTATATCAAAAATTTTAATTGCTTCACAGTCATTATACGTTTTCTGACTCTGTTTTACATATTTGTTTTGTGTATTTAGTGTCACAGAGGAAGACATGTACGGACCTGAACCAATTTTAATCCAGTGTAGCAAAGTGAAGGAAACTCCTACACCTGAGAGAGTCAGTAAACCATGCACCTTAATCTGACAATGCTCCACCAGAAAGATAATATTGCCAATGGGAATCAACAGTCTCACATACACGCAGTGGGTATATAAACCATAGAGGAAGATCGGAGTACTCACGGTAACAGAGGAGAGACTAATATTCTTCCCATTTATATACCATTAATGCATGTCACTTCCTGCACCTTGTGCGCATCTCGTGACTGGTGCTTTTGACAGTACCACCCCCCTCCAGGACTGGCCCCAGACAGACCAGGCTGACAGGATACCTGATAAAAGTAGTCCTGGATGAATAAAGGATCCAAGATTAAGTGACTGGGGACCCAAGAACATCCCTCCAGACCATAGCCCTCCCAGTCAACCAGATACAACTGGTACATCAACCTCCAGTTCTTCATTTTTAGATATCAGAGTTTGGAAACTGTTGCAAACCTCAAATGGGCTGAGACCAGTGGTCAATGACATAAGACAGTTCTGGCCAAATGCGGTAGAAGGCCCAGGAGCGCTGACGATCCACGACAAAGCATCTCAGGAAGAGTTCCTTTTGTTGTTTGGTCTGCCCTCCTGGGCCATTAGTTTGAGGGTGGTAGCCAGAAACAGACAGGTGGTGGCACTGATCAGGTGGCAGAAGGCCCCAAAAACTTGGCAGTGAACTGGTCCCCTTTGTCCAATGTTGCCTTTTTATCCCCTGCAAGTAGAGAAAACCTATAGCTGCGGCGGGTTCCGTGTCAAACTGGAGGTTGATAGCCAAATTGTGGGAGTGGAAGTCGAATAGCCCTCAGCTTACTGGAAACCGCTGCCTGGTCAAGGTATGGGACAGAAATGGCCTTCAAGTAGATGTCCATTTCCTGGATGGAGGGCAGACAGGATGATCTTGATTGTGGGAGGCTAAATAGGTGCAGATACCTTAAAAATAATGCTGGTCCCTCTCTGCCGCAGTCAGGGAGGCATGCCCTATTTGCATGGCTCCAGTTGAGTGAGCCTCTAATGGAGGTGAAGCTCTTGCCATATGGTGTGGTGATGCTGGTCTTTGGCCGGATGACGCTGGGGTTAGCCTCGGGCAAGAACTTATGTGCAAGCCTATGCAGATTATTGATTTAAATCCTCCAGGGTGTCCAGAAGCTCTTGCCTGGCAAGTTCATTCCATAAGCATGGAGCCCCATAGAAGACCATTTGGAAGGTAGAGTTGCTCCAGGTTGTGTGGATTGCCAAGTGCGAAATTCTGTATATTTGCTGACCAAAATGTCCCCCTGGTATAGGTGAGCGTCGACCTCAAACATGGCCCTGAGTTGGTAAATTCTAGGTAAGAATAGCCGGCCGTGTCGGACCTCAGGACCGCGGTCGCCCACTCGGCTGTCTGCCCAATGAGGAGGGAGATGAGAAGTGCGATGTGTGCTGGAGGGATAGTGCTCAGGCTGGAACTCAAAAAAGAGATACATGTTAATTAGGAACACATTACACTTTCTATTTACAACATTCCAGTTTTTGGGAAGTAATATCTTGGCAAACACATGGGATGATGAAGGGGTTGTGACCGCCACCTGGGACAACGGTTCCATGCCAGCCAATTTCAAATGTGCCTTCTGAGGGTTTGCAAGCTGTTAAAGCAAGCCCGCTACTTCTTGCTTCAGGATGACTTCCTGCTGGTTCACAGTGTCAACCAAGGTGACAAAGTCTGCTGTGTTCACCATTTGGAATTCATTCTGTCATGGAAGAAGACAAGAGCGTACCTGAACCATGGTTTGCCCAGTGTGGCGTCGTGGAAGATACCAACCATGGAAACACACAAGTGAGTCTGTAAACCAGGCACCTTAATCTGAGAACGCTCCACCAGAGATTTAAAATTCCCACTGGGTATCAAAGATCTCACATAAACACAGTGGGTATATCAGTAGAGATGGGCTGGAGTTGATCTGGCATGAGATTCAATGAGTACAGAAACTAATCTTCATCTTATTTATATACCCAATGATGTGTCATTTTCTATGCCTCGTGCGTATCACAGGACTGGTGCATGTTATAGTTAGTGTTGTGTTGGGTTTTTTTTGTCATGAGCCCTCATTCAATATTTTGATTTACAGAGTCTCATTTAACATACAGTCTGCCCACCCCCTGCCTCATCTGAGTAAATGTAACAGGTTACTTCACACTAAATGAACACACACACACACACACACACACACACACACACACACACACACACACACATTTACACACACTCATTATTTGGTTCAGGCCCTTTGCCCAGTGCAACATCTATAACTGACTTTTGGACACCAAGGTGTCCAGACCCGATCTCCTGCCTCGCGGAGAGTGAAAAGGCCATTCTTCCTCAGGGAGGTCAATAGGAAGAGAATTTTCCCAGTGATATATCCTCTCTAATCCAGTCTAGCATTTCTCACCTGTCACCATCAACCTGACTCAATAACGCTGAGTGATCGTTTGCAGGCAAGGTCAGATCTTTTAGCCACTGCGTCATCCTCAACTCTTCTCAGCCAAACACAACTATAGCTCGACATGCTTCAGTTAACCTGTTGGGAGGATGATGCTCTATTTTGAATCAAGGCATAAGCAAATGTCACAAATGTCCCGTGTTAAAGATTTTACATGGTTGTTAAATTAAATATCTTACAGGTACACAGAGATCAACAATGTCTGCCTTCACTAAACGTCTGTCAAAGGTTAATGAAACCAAGTTAATTTAATTAACTCAAACTCATGTCTCAGCTGTGATATCTAATTAAGGAAGACAATGAGAAAGGTGATATAATATAGAAAGGCTACATTACTTGGAGATTCTACTTGGTTTCATTAATGTTGGATCACATTATCTTTTGATATTTTGTCCTACATAATAACAAAATAATGACACTCTAAAAGTGTTCTGTATATTTATCTCTCTGTCTGTGGCAAGAATAAGAAGAAAAACATGAAATCACTACATTATTAAGGATTGATAATTTTTTATTATTAGGAGGTGTTCTCCTTATACTTGCCTATAGCTGAATATTCTGACTTTATGAAATGACCAGAAGGAAAAAAAATAATGAAATCACTCAATGTTGTAGAAAAATGATGGGTCACCTTGTAATTTTTATTTCAGTACAAGTTACAGTTAAGGAATACTTTCAGATCTTAACAAAATCAGTGAAAGGAAAAATGGCTACAATAAGAGAATTGTCAATTGCAACAATGGAAAGATTGATAAAACTCAAATCAATAGGGATGTTCTCCACAGAGAGTGGCAAAAATGTAGGTTGTACCAAGTAAGCTGTGACTAAGTGTAAACAAAATTTGTGCAAATATAAACAATATGCTTGTAAGATAAAACCCTATGGATTGACCAGGTAGACATCAGGAAAGAAAACTCAATATATACAGCAAAACAAGTAAAATCAAACAGGTAAAATAAAAAACAGCATTGTAACCTTTGACTGGACCTGTTTTAATGAAACATATAACCAAAGCCAAGAAAACAATCAAATTTCCCCACGCATTTATGAAATGGGGCTGCATATCAGATAAAGGACCAGAGGAGATGGCTCAACAGTCAATGCACAGAGGTACACTGAAATTTTGGACACTTTTCTCATTCCATTGGTAGAAATCAGGTTTGGCGATGATGAAGTCATTTTCCAAGAAAATAATACAACTTGGCACAGAGCAAAGAACCTTTTCAAATCAGCTCAATGGCAGTCTAAATCTTAATATATATGGTGGAAAATTAATATATATTTAGTGGAAGATTACTAGGCTATGTCCTGCAAATCTGGTCTGGCAACTGCTATTCAAGAAGATTGGAAGCAGCTTGTTGAAGAAAATTGTTTTTTCTTAGTGAAGTCCATGCTGGAGCCTATCCCAGTTGCTAGGGGTCACAGGGCCACACACACTCACACATTCATGCTCACAGTCATACCTAAGGGCAATTTAGCATGCTCAATCAACCTATCCCCAATCATACATGTTTTTGGTGGTGGGAGGAAACCAACACGGTCACAGGGAGAACATGCAATCTCCACACAGAAAGTCCCTGGGCCCAACCCAGGACTTGAACCCAGGACCTTTTGCTGTGTGGCAACAACACTAACTCTGGCACCACTGTGCCACCCAGCTATACACCAGTATAAAATAAAGTATAGAGATTTGTGTGTGTATATAAAAATTTGGGTTGCACTGAAATAATTTTTGGGGGCCAAAACCGAAAACCGAAAGGATACACCCTGGGCAAAAACTGAAACTGACAACTGGAAGAAATAATTATTAATATTATTATAATACTATTATTAATAATAGAAATTATTATTATTTTTATTTTAAAAATAAATCTGTACAAAACTTTGAATATATTAACTTAGCATTCAGACAATGCACAATATTAAAATTTTTTAAAATAAAATATTTTCCTTGGCCCTGGTCATAACCAGCCTAAATGCAATATAGCTGAAATATTATATATTTAAATATCTTCTCCCATAGAACTAGTGAACTAGGACATACCTAATAAATATATATTTGTATATAAACCTTTTTAAGTATGTGTATAGTTATATAGTGGATATAGATGTGTGTGAACACTTGATATAACTACAAACAATAATAATGCACGACATCCAAATTCACATTAATCACAGTGATCTTTGGTTTGGATCATATCTGTGATTGGTTTAATTGCAATGAGGTAAAATAGCTTGTGAGAGGGTGAACATTCTGTGTAGTGATTCCATAGGTTTGCCAGGACGATCTATCTGCCGGCCTGCTTCTGTGTCTACTTGGCTATCTTTTCTTCCTTGTTGGCCCTTCTGGTCATCTGTCCAGTTGCCCATGTATTCATTCATCTCCCTTTCTACCATGCTGTATTTTTACTTGGATGTCTACCTATGTGTCTCCCTGCCATAACTTCCTGGGTAATTTTCTGTTTGTCTATCTATCTATACTTCTACTACAAAAGAAGTTAAGCTGTCAAAATGAATTATCCACTGAACCTCAGTCTATGAGCTAAGATTAAATGTGTAACTCCCCAGCACCGCTGAACTAAAACTATGTAGTTCTGGGAATTAAACAAATCTGTACATCTGTAAAATAAACATGAATCTGGCTTATATTCGAGTACCTGCAAGGTCTAAGCTTCCTAAAATCGTGTAGTTTGTCACAGTTGCCTTGTTCTTCAAATTCTCAAGGTGGAGGCAAAATAGAATAGTTTAGAGAGATATATCAGGGCAGGCTCACTCCAGATGTGTACTAGTTGCTAGGATACTGAGAAGGGAGTGCTGTTAAGATGTGAATTATGATGAAAGAAATATTGGCTACCAGAACAAAACGCCCCAAAGACAATAGATAAACAAAAGGAGACAACAAAAAAAAGACATCTTGGATATCAAGTGAATTTTCAATGATAATAGATAATGGTCTGTAACTAAAGTAAAGACAGCTTGTTCATATATTAGAAATGTATACAATGGAAAACAAACATATCACATTCAAGTCTATTGGTGATATTTTGAAATCTGAACAGGGAACTGTGAAGGGTTGAATAACCAGTTCCAAGCAAAGTAAAATGGTGTACCTGCACCTTTACTCCCCTTACTTTTACTGCAAAAAAATTGGCTTTTATTGTTCATTACTGGAGAGCAGGATCTTACACAGAATGTATTTGTATTGTACATTAGCATTTGAAGCCAAACTGTCACTTTATTATGGAGCTCAGTGTGTCACTTTGTGTCCTTTGTTTTATGTATTTTACTTATTTGTGTTTTATTTCTAATACTTAGTGTCCAACTGTGCAAATAAATTCCATTCATTTGCATTTGTGTCACCCATTAGCCCTCTGTTAATCTCCACACTTTGGACAGCAGAAAATGATGACATTAAGTGTAGTGCTTGGATGAGGTAGGTGATTGGGCCAGGCTGAGGAGAGAGGCTAATCTACAGGATGGCCATGAACGATTTCACTGACTACAGTAGCTCTGCATGGTAAGCAGGTTTGAGCACGGTAGCTGGCTGGTAGATTTAGTCTTGGCTGCTCTGAGGGGAAAGTAGCCTGCCTCTCTTCCTAATGCACTGCAAGTGGGCTTGGACAAAGGCCAAGAAGTGACAGAGGGGCATGTGTGGTATAACAGGACTGAGTAGCCCCATGGCTGAAAGCTTGAAGCCCACGGATTGGCTTCTGTGTCAGCTGGCTTTAAGTGGCACCGGAAAAAGCACCATGGAGGGGCTGCCACAGAGGTTTCTGGCCTTAGGGCTTCTTCCCCAGCTGTGGAAGAAGTGGATGATCTGCATCTCAGCTTTCATTTGCTGCTTGGTGTACCAGAGGAGGAAGCTGGGTGGGTCTGAGCATTTGCTGTACTGATTTACACCCTGATAGTTGTCAATGAACTGGCCTTCAGAATCTCTGGTTCACCATATCAAGCCTAGGCTTGTGAGTTCCAAGGTGGTCCTGGATAATAGCCTAAAATGGCACTAGAACCGAGAGCACGCTCTGGCGTTCCGGAGCACATGCTGGTTTGTGACTTCTCGAGGACTGGCAATACCCTGGAGGCATCTCTAGTGGCAGATGTCCTCATTCACATCAAATCAGGTAACCTGTCTTTCACAGCAGCAGAAACTCCTGAGACAGACCCAGCCAACCAGATCCATTCCCCAAGGGGTAGCAGGAAGAGGACCCCAGGTTTGGCAACCCATCTCTCGAGACTAGCAATCATGAGAGCATCTTGCCACTGATGCTGCTCTTCTGGAGGTTGTCCTGTCCATGCCAGCACCCACTAGTTCTCCAGTGAGTGCTTCCTCACCCATTCCTTTTTGCTGCCATCCCTGTCTCCTGGTTTGTGTTACCAGCTGCCCAGCTTTCCAGCCCTGCCTCATCAGTCCTATCTGGTTCCAGCTCTTTGGTCTCCTAGTCACCTGTAACAATGTCAGCGGCCGCCAAGCAGTGTGTGGGAAATGTGGCCTTTGATTGCTGGGGCAACTCCCTAGCCACTAGGCCAGCTGTTATATCTAACTGTTCCTATGTCTCTGTTTTCCCATCAGATTGTGTTTTTTCCTTTTACATGTGGTTTATTGTTTTAATTTTCTAGCTCCTACTGTTAGTGGTCCCGTCCCACGTGTTGCCTGGCTCCCTATGCTTCTGACCCAAGTGTTTCCACTTCTCTGTCAGTTGTGTAAATAACCCATGTTTTTATAAGTCTTGGTCAGTCAACTGCAACTCCTGTTTAATGTTAAATCAGGAGGAAGATAACACACTACACTACATTACACCAGAAAATACTTGGTTCATTAGCAGTTATCACAAACAGGGATTAGGACACTGTATCAGTTTAGTCATTGAAAAATTATTTAATGTTCCTTAATGTCCAGGCCTCTAAATAATACATTTACCATCCACATTCTACTTATTACATCTGTATACCATTAAGCACATCACAAAACCCTTGTGTACTAAAATGTCTGGCTAGAACCTTTTGGATGGTTTTTTCTGGGTTGTTTCAATGGTGCTGGGTGAATTTTGGCTTCACTACTCAGTAAGTATAAAATATTTGTCAAAAGTCTCTTGTCATCTTCTTTTTTACTTTTGGAATAAACATGCCAGTATATCTCACCCTCAGGAAATTCCAGTAAAAGGTTTTTACTCTTGTGCTCTCTGACATAAATCAGTGCCTTCCTCCTGATTAAAGGATTCAGTAACCCATGCTCACCATCAGATCAGTAGAGTCTCTTGCTGTTTTCAAACGTCGGCTAAAACCCTCCTCTTCAAGGAGCACCTTGGTGACTAACCATCTCTTATTTCTCTTGCTTACAACCCCCCTCCCCAATACAAAAAAAAACAAAACAAAAATAAACCCTCTTTAAATTCCTAACGTTGTTTTACCTTCTTTTACAGGTGTTGTCTTAAGTGTCATGATTGGTGTAGTTAGGTATCAATGATGGTGTTGATCAGGTGCACTGAGCTACAGTACCATAGGTGATTGGTGGATGTTGACTTAAGTCTTGCTTAACATGTCCTTGATACTGTTGTGGATTACTTGAGCACTGTTGTACGTCGCTCTGGATAAGAGTGTCAGCTAAATCCCGTAAATGTAAATGTAATGGGTAAATCTTTTTCACTGATCTCTTTTTCAAGAAGAGAATCTCAAATATCTTTAGGGGCTGGAGATGAAATCAAACTAAAAATTCAGTTTTGGTTAATGCACGCTCACATAGTTATTTGTACTGGGAGTCAATTTTTGTTTAAATAAAAAAGGTTTTCCTACACTTATATTTGATAGTTTAATTAGACAAAGTAACTTTATGCAATGTCACTTACAGGGCAACACTACTGAAGACAATGGCACAATGGAGAGCACATCAGAGCACATAACATTATTTTTAATATCAGGTTTATTTTGTGGAGCAAATGGGTCTTTATATTTTCCTAAATCTAGTTTTGCTGTCTTTCAATCAAACATGAATGTAATTGCTCTCTCTCAAGTTATTCTGGACAGGAACTATAGTAATATAGTACTTTAGCTCTAAAATTGAAATCCTTTTTGAAACAATAGCCAACAGAAACACTTTTAAATGACCAGTCCCTGGATTTCCGCCGCTATTCTATGCACCATATGCTACTGTATTTTCTTTCTTGTCTTCTTCCAAAGGCACCTAAATGCTGGCTTGAAATCACTGCCTGGGTAATTTGTTGCTTCTGAATCCAAAAAAAATGTCTGAAACATATGGCATAATTTATAGTTGTGTATACTCTGAACAGAAATTGCTCACTTAAGTGAGAACATTCAGTGCAATCTCTGGAATGAGTCAATGCATCAACAGGTTGAGACTACTCTATGGTAGCACTTGTTTCTGTGATTTCTTCTTTTATCATATTCTCTTTATGTTGTTTTTGCCATAAAACTCTGCTGTGGAATGGTAACCTGAATTTTGTCGCTGTCAGGCCAAAACCTCATATGTCCAAAATGGCTATTTTTCAGGAAACTCAAAAACACTCTGCATTCAAAATAAATGAAATTTTCACACATCAACAATGTGTTCTTTGGGGTTAGGTTGCTAAGTGGCAGAAAGAAATAAGAATATGAGGGAGAGACACTAAGAAGTTTTAGAGCCCTAATAATGACAGCAGACAATCAGGAAATAAAAAATGCCAGCGATCTCACTAGTAAATGTGTATTATTTGACATACATGGTCTTGTATCCACTGGTAAACACATTTACTAAAATTGTAGTAGATAATTTCATTAGTATTTTCAAATTGTAAATCTTTTCTCCTCAAGTATGTGAATGAAAAACATAATCTTTTTATTCAGTACACACCCAGTTATACTGATTTTAAATTACCCTTTGGAGTAGGTATCACTCTGTTTGATTGTATTAGTACTTCTATGACTTTCCTGTTCTACTTTTTGTTGTCTTATTATTTATCAATTTTTTTATTTCAGACCTGAAAGGATCTCTACCAAACTTCAGATCCTATGCTGATAAATGCTGGATGTGATAGAGAAAACATTTTTCATTTTTGTACTCTTTATTCAGCCATGTTTATCCAGGCTAAAGCCTATAAGAATTATTTTTCCTGAAATAACTGTACTTAAACTTGGTTATGGGTTTAGGATACTCTACTCAATTCATATAAAGTAAATAAACATAAATGTATATACAACACTATGTATGAAATTATAATGTGCAATAGGAACGATTGTGAGAGCTCATAGAGAATGCTTGTGTTATTGTGGAGAGGCCTATGCATGTGAAATGCATGCCATCACGGTCATTCTGTTTGCAAGGGTTGTCATAGTTTTGGAAAATATTTGAAACTCTCTTTTGCCTTTGACACATGTCAACTTTAAAGAGTCCTCTCAGAAAAACAAAGAGCGCACCACCGTTTTTGACACGCTCCAGTGGTTTGTTATGACATTTAACACTGTGGACGAATCCGTTGCGGCGGTCTCTCTGGGCATTCTCTCTCTCACTCTCTCTCTCTTTACTCCCCCTATCCAGAAGATGCGTTAGAGGCTTCAGTCTTTTCTGCTGTCCTTTTCTGCTGAGTGAGAGCACTCTGGGGAGGAAAGAATGCCAGTTTTTTTTTTTTTTTTGTTACTTTGCTGACACTGTGGGCAAAATGCAGGTGCATTCATTATCCTGTAATTACCCCGCTGTTAGTCCTCTGGTATATTATTCATAACATGCATTCACCACACAGCTCTCTGACAAGGTTGGGGAGAGTCCACGCTGGAAATGGATGAGCACAACACAAGCTGGCACTAACTATATCAGCCCACACCATCATCATTAATACTTAAGCAAAGGTGAAAAGTAAATCATCACAGTTCAAGGCCAACTGTGAGTGACCTCTTTTTTTTGTGTGTGTGTTTTTTTTCCCTTCACTAAAGGAGAGGCTGTCCTTTCTTTGTTATCTGCACTTTGTTTAATGCAAAGTAAGCCTTTTAGCTTACAGATGGGAGATTTGCCTTCAGCTTTTGTGTGTAGAAGAAATATCAGTGTGCTGATCGTGGCATGTTCATGCATGAATGCTAAAGAAATAATTCTTCCTTACTATCCTCCAGGACAGTGGGGCTTGTAAGTAAATTTAATGTGTCAACATAAATAATGGCTTAATAAAGCCTTTGGGCTGAACTACTGAACCTGCAGAGTGCTGGTGTGTCGCTGCGAGGGGCGCAGGCTGGTTCGGCATGGCTAAGAAGCAGCAGAGGGAAGCTGCACTGAATCACCTACTGAAGATCATGGCACAGGGGTCTCTGAACAGCCACAAAAACAAGGCAAGCTAGATCCGCTCAACTTAGGGGAGAATAAATTGAGGCCGTATCGATCTCGTGGCACGGCTGCTGCAGAACACGGCCAGGCCTCAGCCCGGGGAAGAAGCTCATCAACCACCGAGATGTGACACAGCGTGTAAGAAAAAGGACACGCTTGATGCTAGAGATCAAATGTGCTCCTTAACAGTGCCACTACGCAAGCCCTTTGTGGAAGAAAAAATGTGACCTTCAGAAAAGTGTCAAGGTGCTCTCATAAATCAACTGATATTTAATTCCCTGCCTCAGAATGATTTAATTGGGAGTTTAGTAGGATTTTCCATTTGTGACTAAAAAGAAAGTTATTTCGAAATCTTATTTAGAAAATAAGAAATGATAGGTAGCTTTGTGGGAGCTGAATGCTAAAGTATGTTTTGGAAAGTGAGAATAAAGTAAGAAGAAACTTTTCTCTCCTTCTTTACTTATGTTTTTATGACTTATGTGAGTATGTCAGGCTGTCATGCCTTTCTTAGCAACTGCTATTATCCATTTTCATATTTTGTGTGCCCTTAACCTGAGTTTAATCATGATATACAGAGTCATATGAAAGTTTTTGAACACTTCCAATCAACTAAATGTACATTATCAATGCTCTTAAGGGACCTTCACTTTAATAATATGTTTTTCTGCAAATGTTAATGTATTGTTTCTGTTTATTTGTTGAGTGTAAAAAATTGGAAAACAAATATGATATTTTGATATTAAACGGAGCTGTCACTTTTGCACAGGCATTTTGTTGTCCAAAATGTTAAACTGCAAATAAACAGTAAGTGTACATTAAAATATACAGACATGCGTTCACTGTATATGCTGTGTACTTATCTCAGTCCACTTAACATATAGTCAAGTTCATTTACACTGTTAATTATGTTAATTATGTAAGAGGCAAGCAGCATGAATAATGTTGCATTAATCACTAAATCTCTAGCATTAAATACCACATAGTTCCAATTTGTTACTCTGTGCATAAAAGTGAACTAGTGATAAGAGTATTTAACTTTGAACTAAACAGGAACTTCTGAGGTTTATAGATCTCATAATATAATACCATATCTATTGCTCATACAGTGATCCTTACTTGCCTATTGCATCACACCTCTAACAGTGTCCAAAATCATATTATAATATTTATTAATGTGAACTCAAAAAAGACCTGTACAAGAGTGTGTTTCTATGTTTGGGGAAGCAGCAATATATATTATATTAGCTTCAGATTGTTATAACTGAATAACTATTGTTTTTTATGCCCAGTGGCCCACACAGAAATGTCAATGGAAAGAACAACTAGCTGAGAAACATTACACAAACTTCAAAATAATGTTACAATGTTAAAGGGGCCTTATTAAGCAAAACTCACTTTAGTTACAATAGGTCTTTGAGCTATACAAAACATGTTATTGAAGTTCTTTGTACAAAATCACTCTCTATTCTTCTCACTCTACAGCTCTATTCTTGACAGTTTCCATCCTTATCAAAATGAGTCGTTTAAGGTGTCTATCATTTATCTGCAAAAAAGCTGTTGCTGGCCATGCCCCACCCATCCCGTGCTAATGCTGTGCAGTTAACACACATAAAACAGAGGCGCTATCCAGCTCTATATGTTCGACCCTGATTTGGACCCAGAGCGAGATGAATACAACACTTCATGTGTGACTTGCCTGTACCTGTAGCCATAGCGCTTGATGACTTATAAAACCAGCAGACAAAAAGGGCAGATCTTCATTGAATCTAGTGGGTTGGGGCTGTGCAGGTGAGGAGTGGCTCTATGCAAATAAAGCCTATTATTCCTGCCAACAAAATATTTCACTTAATATACAGAAAGCGTATGGATTTTTTTTCATGCTTGTAGTGGATAAACTAAAAGATGCAACAAGTGAGTTTTGCATATATCCCCTTTAACCCTTTAATTTGCAGGATTGCGACAAGACGTATTCATGACTAAAACAGACTGTTTTTACAAATATTGTGTAATGTAGCATTTGTATTCACTACCACTAGTTAGCAGACATGTAGTAGTTCGATTCAAGATGAAAATTTCGCCATCATCCCATTCAAAGTTTTGAGTAAAAAGCGTTGAAACTAGCCTTGTGTCATTGACGCGGGAGCAGAGAAAGCCCTTCTGTTCTCAGTGCGTGTAAGCGTGTTGGATTTTAGATAACTTAGGAGGAAAAAAATGCCAAAGGGGTGATAAAAAGTTGATGACGTCCTGCGAATAATATTTGCCGATTCTGAATCTGAATATTTGCCGTTTGTACTTGGAGACGAGCTAGAAAGTCGTGCTCACAGCTGCTGCTTGTGGCGCCGGGACGCTCAGCTCTGTCACGCCGGGCGGGGCTGCTTGTGAGAAGGGATTCTCAGTGCCCTTCACTTGGAGCATGACTTTCTTGCATGTCGCCCGGTACAAAAGGCAAATCTTCGCCTTCAGATTCATAATCGGCGAATGTAATTCGCAGGACATCATCAATGGACAACTTTTTATTTGCCATTTGGCATTTCTTTTGTACACAAATCCCACAGGCTTGCTGGCACACCGAGATCAGAAGAGCATTCTTTCTCCTAAATCAAAGTACTACATGTCTGCCAAATAGTGGTAGGGATTACAAATGCTACATTTCAGGATATTTGTAACTACAAACTGTTTCAGTCATGATGACATCTTGATATGATAATATAACCATATTTTACTACTTTCTTCTGTTTTATTGTTGGTTTCCTCTTTCCTGATCATTATGAATGAGGATAAAAAGACAAAAAGATAAAAAAGAAAGTACATGACTTCAAAACATATATTCAATAACAGCTGTTTCCTGAATATAATGAAATGTAAGGTGGCTGCCACTTCATGATTCCATAATTAGATGAGAATATTTATACCCCACATAAACAATTTACAATAAGTCCTTTTCTTTAACCCATTTTAAGCCACAAGCTTTTGAAATATTGATGTAAAAATCCAGTATAAAAAAAAAATGGCGCTTAAAGGGTTTATTTACATTCACCCTAAATTAACATGAATGACGTACTCAGTATGAACGACCATAGATCTATCAACATGACAAACTGATTTCTGTATGGAATTTATGATGATTTGTTGCTTCTTATATTTAACATAACAGTAAATGAGCACCTAATCGTCAATACCAACATCTCACATTATAAACAGGTTCTTGGATTTTTCTCTTTGCTATATTAAGTTGAAACAGTTTTTGTGTAAATCACTCTCTGAAATTCTCCAAGGAAAATAGATGAAAAAAAAAAAAAAATTTTCCACTGCTTCCTCACCAACAATGCCTTGTGAATGTTTTTTTTTGCTGATTCCAATCTGAAGGGGAATATTCACCTTTTGGAAAAGACGCTCGCACGTCTCCCGGTTCAAATCTGGAGCGCAGCTGCATGGCCATGCAAGGAGAGAGTGAACACGAAGCACAAACATATGTTTATTTCAACACTTTGCCAATCGGGAAAGTGTGTGGAAGCTGTGAACCTGCTCGAAGTGTCTATAGGAGAGCTGTTGGTTGAGCTAGAGTCAGCTGGAGAGGGGAAATTGGGCTGGAATTAGCCGTGTTAGCTTTGTCCATCCAGACCTCCTGTGCTGTGACCAGAGTGTGTGTAGAGCTGGGAGACGTAGTTTATCAAAACTACCATATACTTTAACCTAATTCATAGGTTTGGTTCAGTTAGTATTAAAAATGCCATGACCAAGTTGTAGGCTTGTATTCAATAATAAATGGTAAAAACAGCTGCTTATTGTAAGTCTGTATGTATGTGCCATTAAATGCGATTAATTAGATAAATTAATCTTTTATTTGGCCGTAGCAGTGGTGCTCCATATGCATATACTGTAAATATATATAGATCATCACTGCAACAGCCAAATAGCCAAATAGAAGATCTGAAAAAGCATCGTCAAATTACACGTTCCATATGATGATCCATGTGGTTTCTGTTATTGTATAATATTGTAATAATACAATAACAATAACATGATAGTGACAAACAAAATCTGCTTTATCAAGTCTTTAAAATGGGAATCTACCCCTCCTTAAAGACCAGTTCATACTGAGAAGGAAGAGTATATGCCACTTATGGCACTGCTATAACTGCCATGAGCATTTACTTGACTGTTATGTATTTATGGGCACTGCAATTACATTGATGCACTGAACATATATTGGATAAAATGACAAAGTGTTACACTCCTTTTTTATCTCTCCTAAATGTGAGAAACATGGAAAAGAATGTCGGAGAATGACACAGAGGGATTCAGTTATTATTGATTTGCAATATAATGCAATCAGTGGAGGGGAAAGAAATAAAGAAAAAAAACAACATTACTTCCAGTACAAGTCTTGCATCATTCATGGAGCTATTTGCTACTGGATGTAGAGCTACATTAATATATATATGCGTACAATTGAATTACCTCATGGCAAAAAAGGGGGAAAAGCTGTCAGTGAGTGTAAGCAGCTTACTCTATACTTATCCCTCTAGTGTTACCACATTTCTGTTCATTATGCCTCCTTTTATGGAAAATTAGATGCAGCATGCCATACTCAAGAGTTTGGGAGAACTGTTAATAGAGGAAAATCAAGCATAAAATGAGAGATTAAATCAAGCAAAGACTCACTCTCTCTTTTTTCCAGCCTTTTTGGAGCCCATTCAATATTGCTAACTTTTGGACAAACAAGGTCCTCCGATGGAGCCGTCCAAAAAGGAGCCACACATGTGCAGCTTTCTCCTTGAACCCTGGATTCACTGGCTTATCTGGGGCTTCAGTCTACTAGAGTTGCGGCAACACAGCAGCATTTATATTTCAACAGCTGGATATGAATTATACACAGTATCCAGTAAGGAGGAATTTAATGATGCCTGGGCTGTCTCTTGCACTGAATGCACCTACTCCCATTACAGCCTGTACCCCCTTTATTGCCCCCTAGTGTCCCTTTGCCCCCAAATGCGTTTTGGCCTCTGGTTGAGGGGCACTGATTGGCACAACCCTTAATTTGAGGAAGGTTCAAGGTTATGTCACCCACAAACTGTTAAATAATAAAAAATACAATCAGTAATCATCCCCATTATTACCCTTTCTGATCTTCCCTACTAAAGATGTGAACATTTATTTGTGTCATGTGTATATATGTATGTATAAAGATATAGCTCTGAAAAAAAATAGGAGACTCCTTTATTTATTCCCTTTATTTATTTTACATTGAGCCAAAACAGCAGATATTTCTACTCATTACCTAATAGAGTAGAAATATCTATGTAATTATATTACCAAGACCCGTTATCTGGAAAAAACAAAAAACAAACAAAATTTTTTTTTTAATATGCTGGTGAGAAAAAACACCAAAACGTTTTGAACAGGCAAAATAGTGACCTGGAATAAACCTCAAAATTTCACTGGACTTTACTGAAACTCTTCTAGTGATAAAGTTGCTGATGTTATTATCATTATTTGCCATGCTGAATGTGGACATAAATACAGCTATTCTAGTGGCAGATTTGAATGAGTCTTAATGTGTTGCCACTGAGACATTAGGTTTGATAGGGTAGGTCTAATTAGCGCAGCCTGGGCAATATATCAAACTATAGGATGAGAGATATTTTAAGAGGTGTTTAAACCCATCATCATTTTTTTTCAGATTGAACACTGACCCCTGATTTCTCCTAGAAGACAATGAAGTTGTTGCTTGGCTTTAAAGACTTGGAGGGAGGAGAGAGAGCACGGTAGAGTCTCCTATTGATTTGCTCTGACATTTTTTTTTGGTAATGAAACGACAGTAAAAGGCTGAGACTGAGGTGCACTAGGATGCCTTTAATTAAGACCTTGGAAAAAAAAAAACCTGCCGTTGACATAGCTATCCATACCAGAGACCAGGCTGGAAGATGTTCTAATTCCCATGAGTATTATAATGCAGTTGCTTCTGATGAAGTCTTATTTAAGGCAAAGTCTCACCACAGATGGTAACGGTCAATTGTCGGCCTGGAGAAGTTGAATCCGATACTTGTGAAATAATTGCAGGCAACTTTGGCTCTATCTGGCATTTGTATCCAGTGCTATAAGGAGTGAATCTATAGCCACAGGCTTTATGCTGGAAATCCTGCTCCAAAATCAATGGCTACTTCTCACAGTAAGTACGGCTTTGACCAACTTTCCCTGTGTTAGCACTCACATTGCTTTTCTAGCTTTATCAACACAGTATAGAGCCACTAACAGTATAATACCATCCCCCCAGCAATGTAGGTCCAAAACCAACATTATCAACAATATTAAGATGCATTTTCATGCAAATATTAATGATGGTTTTGCGTACCGTGCCACAGCTCTGTGTTTGTTCCTCCATCTAATTATCGGAGCAACTTCTAAGGCATGAAAATGAAAACTCAAAAGCTTTCTGAAGCACACACACAAAAACAATCTCTCTGTTGTATGGGCCCTTTGCATATCATTGAAACATCAAAGATTGTTTGTGCTCAAAACATTTTTTTAGTGCCACTCTCCGCATATTAGTGCTGTTCCTCATCCTAAATCTGATCAATGACTTTATCACTGCAAGCTATGCATCTGAATTATAATTGGGAGTAACACGCTGCCTTCCTGCTCATCCCTGACTCAGCCCAATGATTTATGAAGCTATGGTCCGGAAAACAACACACACACACCCATGCAAACACTCCCACACACGTTTAAGCAGGGACATAGTGAGAGGGAGAAAGGGAGAAATGGTGGAGAGGAAAAGAAAGGTTTTTTTCCTGTTGCTCAATGTTCATAAAACTTTAATGCGTCCCTATGGTAGGCCAGAGAATTTCCTCAACTTCAAGACTGAAATTGTTATTTTGACATCCACGCCTATTGTTTTCCAGAGCAGGAGACATTCTTATGGATATTGCGTGGAGGTTTTGCTTCTGCAAGTCTGCCCAGCCATCTCTAGTGATTTCCTCTACTGACTGTTTTCCATGCAATTAAATGATAAGCACGGCTGCCGACCCACTCAAACAGTGTTGCAGAAATTCTCTGAGTTCATGAATATAACATGGTCATCTCTCAGTGCCTCAGACCACCGAATTCTTTTTGTTGGACTCAAATTTGTTCAGCCAACGCATCTCATATTCCTTTTGACAGAGATCTGTTTGTTCACAACAAACAGACTCATACTCATTCTGTGAGGGGCTTCTCTTTTCCTCGCCAGTCTTACCCAAGGTTGAAATCATCTAGGAGTATTACTGCAATTGTGGAAATAGTGGAGTAATTCAGGGGGCACAGTCCTGAACCACCATATGTTTTACAGCTCATCTGGTCCCTTCTACATGTTAATGGACTCATATCTTACATAAAGCATTGCTGTGGCACACAGAGCACCTTGTAAGGCTGCTTTTCCAGTTAGTTGAGTTCCTTCTTATAAATTCCTTCACAGATTAACACTAAGCTTTATGTCAACTAAACTGGCCTTTAAAGTAACATTTAGGGAGCTTAAGCCTTGTGTGTTATAAAGTTAGCAAGACATTGTATGGCACTTTTGGCAAGAAGTCTAATGACAATTTATTTCTCAAGGTAGCACCCAGAATGTTTTATGCCATCATTTCATGTCTCAGTGTCAAAAGTTTGACAGTGTTAAAGAGTGCGTCTTCTCAGGAAATAAACATATACCCACTGACGAGTATGAATGACTGAAGAGACTTTCTATGTTGCATTAGTCCAACAACATCTCACGATTGGATTGATTCTTGCTTATTATGAAGAGGAGAAGCTTAGAAATCGCTGCCCTTTGGAGCAAGATCCGTTATTGTGACCAACATTGACATAATTAACACCCTTCCAGTTGCTAGGCAGTAGCCTAAACCATTGAATAAAAAAAACAAACCCAAAAAAACAAAACAAGCGCATGCTAACATCGTGACTTCAGTAAGATTTATTCTTTGTGTGTAATTTTGTTGAAGGGCAAACAAAAGTCTGCGACCATTAGAGAAAATATTTCTATTCTGTTTAATTAATGGAAATAATTATTTGGCATCTGGTATATCCCACATGTGCCTCAGAAGACCAGAGTTGTACAATTTTCTTTGTTGTAAAAATGTTAGACTCTTCCAGACAAATTTAAAGTGTACTATGGGTGTTATATGAAACGATATTGTGTTGTGTATATATATATATATCTATATTTGTGTTTGTTAAAAGGTCAAATTATTCATATTTGTATTTGTATTCAACATCCAATTCATAATACGGCTTGCAAACTCCGTCCGCCATTCCCCGAACCTACTCCTGAACTTGAGTGTGTGACCGGAGGAGAGGGAGGTGGAAGTGGATTATCTACTCCGGAACATGAGCGTCTACTCGGGGGGTGATGGGGGGTTTCAGGTTTCCCAAATACAAATACTGTATGTTCAAAATGACTTGCCCGAATACCATATTCGTTTGTGCCTTTCTGAATACAATACACTACCAGACAAAGGCTTGGACACACATCTGCTCATGTAATGTTTTTTTTTTTTACTATTTTCTACATTGTAGATTAATATTGAAAACTAACAAAATGGTGAAGGAACACATAGAATTATGCATTAAACAAAAAAAAGAGTTAAACAAACCAGAATATATTTTGTAATAAGTTAAGGATTGACTGTTGTTACTTTTTATTAGTTATGTGGTTCTTGTATAATTTGTGTAGTAGAAACACAGCGGAATAATATTGCTAACTGTGTACAAACCCTACCATCACTGATGGTCCCAAACACATTAAAATGGCAAGAAATTCCACTAATTACCTTGCGACGAAGAAAACCTGTTAATTAAATACCATTCCAGATCAATACCTCATGAATCTAATGAAAAAAATGTGCAAAGCTGTCAACAGGTGAGAGATACACACACGTATAATGAATATAATATTCTTTAATACATACTAATAAGCATTTAGACTTTTATAAATGTTGTTATAACAAATCATTTTGTCACTATAAAGACCACATACAGGGCAGAAAATCAGCATTCCCCTTACCTGAGGTGAAGTTCAATAGACTTTGCCTCAGCTAGCTGCCATTGTGGGAACAAAACTAAAGAATAGGCCAACAGAGCATATGCATTCTTCAGCCCAAGCTTAAACTGTAATCAACTTAACCCTCAATGTGGTTCTCTATTTGTCAAAGCAATTTGCACAACCACAAATCCTGATAAACCCACAGACCTGTTTGTCTCCATGTCTTACACATTCTGATAGCATTCCATCTAGGCATAGAACTTTCAAAAATAATCCTTCAGAGGCTCATTATAATAACACAAGGAGCTTGTAGCAGCCTCAGACAAATGAGACAAAAGCTATTTATTGGATGTTTTCAAATGGTTTGGTTAAGGACACTCAGAGCTAGACTCTGCAGATTGTTTACTCCTTATATTGGCAGAATTAACATGCTGCATCATCCATTACACATTCATAATGCTTTGCTCTCACAGGACATACTGTTACACTACAAAAAACACTAGTTTTACATGAGCCAACAGCACCATCAACAAATTGGTCAGTCTATTGGGATTGCATTGGCTGACCAGTGAACCAATCTGGATAAATGTTTGGGCCGTCTTTCCATTAGGCCAAATAGATGGATGTGATTCTGCATGCTTGTTTCCCCAAAGACTCTTAATATGTACTCAAGATGGTGAAATTATGCAGCAGAGCTGAAACACCCATAGCTCAGTGTGAACATCTAGTACACAAACATCCTTCTGCATAGCATAATTTGTGCAAAATCAGCATATTGACAAAAATAAAATAAGTCAAAGGGTGTATGAGGACCGCAACTGTGCTCTTCGTGTGTGAGAAAGTTTGTTTGGGAAGAAATATATCTTCCTACCCTTTTGTCCTCCACAAATTAAACATGAGCTCACTGATACCTTTCAAAAGCAAAGATAACCAGAGTTATCAGACGGCTTGGAAGATTCAGTTCAGAGTGACTTCTCTGCTTGTTTCTGTAATAAAGCATTACGCATTCTTCCCGTGAGCACAGGCGCTCATACCAATCAGATCTGGCGTCTCTTTGCTTTGCATCATTAATGCTCTGCCAGGAAAAGGAGCGACAGAGATCCACAGCCCATTGCCCATATAGACCTCCACCGTGGCTCGAGGAGCTGGTGCAGCTGCAGGCTTCCTGCCTATTTAATCAGGGTGGAATCTGTCTCTGGCACCAGAGGTGGAATACATTTGCATAAAGAAACTCAGTGTGTAACAGGTTCCTCTTGCAAATGCGCTCCTTCGCCGAAAAAGAGGAGAGGAGAAACTGTGTGTATACTAATGTTAACATATTCTACTTTCATTCACAGTCACTTTCAAGATTTTTCAAGCAGTTGTGACGTTTGCAAAGGACGCTTTAGAACCCTATGGGTGTTTCAAGTTCGTAGGAAAAGTGCCAGCTAACCTATTCATGCTCTCCCCTTAAAAGCTTTCTTTCATAGCAACTGTCGCAAGATTTGACGAGCTGTACAGAATGTCGCCTATTCTGCTAGATTAGTGATTTTGAAAAGCACTGATGTTTAAATACCTTTATTATTTATATCCTGTTCCTCCAAGCTTGACCACACTGTAGCTAATACAACAAGGTTGACTAACTAGAGGTGGCCAAGACAATTAAATTATTTTTATTGATCACCCAATATAGGAAAAAAATAGCTCAGTAAGCATCATTTTGTAGTTATTTCATAGTTGAGTAAGTACTTAGTAACTTAGCAGACTTGGTATATATTATTTACTTAATCATATATAGACGTAAAATGAAAACATCTGATTAATTATGTGCAATTAATTATCACTTATTTAATCTGCTGTTAATATCCTTATAGTTCTCCAACGCTGTGCAGCCTGCATTTGTTTACTTTCAAATGTACTCCAAAAGTGCAGTTTATGAGCTATTTTTACATTGTGACTATTTTTATCTATATATTTCTTATTAATTAACCATCAATTATTACTTTGTGCCCTCCTAAGTAAAATGACAAGATTCACTATTCATTATGCTACTTACTCATGATTAAGACATAGTTAGGTACCGATGCCTTTAGGGTTTTTTTTTAGGTAAAAGTTCATACTTTATACTTTATACTTAAACATGAAAACATTATACTACTGTTTTTAGTCCTTCACGCACCTCATCCAATGGTTCTGTAAAGATCTAATTGTGGGTCTTCCCAAAAAATCTTTTAGATATATTTAGATATGGTATAATATGACACATACTGTCAGTGAGTGCATTGCTCGCTTTGTTTCTTATAATGACAACTCCCAATATTTGACTTTGAATAAGCAACCTGGAGAACTGTCTTTGTGTAATAGGCTTCCTCACCCAATGTTCACCTAATGAAGACGAGACACTACTTTAAAATAGCATGTATGTGAAAATACAAAAGCAGCTTTGAGAACAGAGTGGCAGCTAAATGTGTGCTGGTGAAGGTGGTCAGTAAAGCCCAGGAACTGCACACTGGAAGTATAAATATAACAATGAATCAGTAGCTTAATTAACAGATAAGTAATGAGACTTTGGTACAAATAAAACTGTCTGTATAAGTAAAGACAAGTATCATTTCATTAGCTCTACAAAAAGTTAGTAAATTGTTAATGAGGAAGTCAATTATAAAAAGGTCACAGTGTACTCAATCAATTACTCAGTACAACTAATGGTTATTGAATAGATAGCTAACATAAATGATGTGGTTATGTTCTACAAACCTTTCACTCAACTGAAAGAATTTTCAACATTCTGTAAATTAAAACTGGGAATGAAACACACCTTACACAAAATACAGGGGTACTTCAAATTAAACACACTCAAGATATGTTGTTTTGAGTGTAAGACGCTCACTACTACTCCCACTCCAACTCAGCTTACACCGTGTACTTATGGACTACATTGATGAACTTGATTGGTGTCACGCGATGGGAAAACAGGCAGTAACATGGTGTATGAGAGGGTGTTTTCCATCTTGTGTGGCTTAGATTTGGTTTTAGGATTCTACAGCTGTGTTACGATGGGGAAGTGATTTAGGCTAGGCTGTGTGTTTCGACTTACACTGAAATTCAGGTTTTATCACTGTTGAAGAAATGGATCTGTGTCATAACTCAAGGACAACTTATATCTACTGAGATAATCAGTGGCCTGGTGGTTGGGGGAGTTGCTCCTGCGATCGGAAGGTCATAGGTTCGAATTCCACATGCTGCTCCGCAGGTGTTGTTGCTGGATGCCCACTACTTCACTTGGTGAATGAGTTAAATACAATCAAAGAATTGCACACTGTAATATTGCATGCTGTGGTGTTTTCACAAACGACTATGAAGGCAATTTTAATACTAGAAGTTAAACGACTATAGTAATTCTGTAAGATTCCTGTGGTGCTGTATGTTCAAGGTTCAAGGTTACTTCCATGTAATCAGCAGCAGATGAGACAATGTTTCTCTACTGACCTAGGTGCAACATATAGCAACATACAACATTCAACAGAGTGCAGGTTACAATAAACAGAAAACAACAGACAAACAATAAATAGACAGCAAATGTGGACATTGTGTAAACCTTCTGGGGTTCACTATGATGACAGAACACCACAATAAATAAACAATAAATAGACAATGTAGCAGCATAACTGTAATGTGCGTAGGGAACTTGGTTTACTACAAAACGTTAACATTGCACTATATATGTGTCATTGCACATGAGCATATGTTGCACTGGAATTATATTCTTATTGCACAGTTAGCAGCATAGAAAAAACACATTGAGTAAGTGTAGAATTATAACAGTTATGGTGCCTGTACTGGCAGTAAACAGGGTTACCATAGACTGCTAGGGGGTATTCCAGAACGCTTGGTTAACTTACCATTTGGTATATCATAAGTTATGGGTTGATCTACCCCAAACCCACATACCATGAGTATGTCGATTCCAAAACACCTGAGAAGAGTAAGTTCAATCAACCTCCTACTGGTTACCCAGAATTAATGCACGTGGAGCGCCAATTTCACGAGTCAAAATGGAAAATCATATGAAAAATAAGAGCGGCAGACCAGAGGCGGAGTTGAAGGTTTTATTGCAAGCGTGCGAAGAATTTAAACCAATAATAACGAAGAAAGGCAACACTGCTGCATTGGCTAAAGAAAATAACGGACAGAGTAAATGCGTGAGTTTATTAAATTTCAAATATGATATAGCCTCAACTTTTTTATAATGCAAACTAATTAAACAACAATTCCGCATCCTTTTGACTAAACAAATCCATTTGAAAGCATTTAGTTTACCTGTCATTCATTTCTCCAGGTTAAAATACTGATGTAAATTGACTAGGAATATATGGTCTCTCATTTAATAAGGTAAAATCCTTCTGGAGCCAGGAGAACTTTGAGCAAAGTCAAAATGATTGATCTATGAGGTACCCATGTGATTACACAATTACTGAACTTTATAGTAAACATGATTTGGTATATTCTTTCTATCATGTAGTTAAATGAAAGAAGGCTGAAGCCCGTCTAACTGGTGGGAGCCCATCACCACCTCCCCTCACACCATAGGAGGAGCTGGCTGTATCCCTTAGTGAAGGGCAACCAGTGGTCCTGGCATTACAGGGGGCACTTCATCACACACATCATGCACCACAAGTAACATGGTGAAATGTAAGTGTACCACTTTGATTTGTTTTAATTATATGACTTAAAAAATTACTATCTCTGTCACTTAAATGCTTTTTGAGCATGCTCAACATGTTTATGCAGGCTTAATTTATTTAAATGCATACGATGTATAGGCTACTGTGATCCCAGCTGTAGTACTTTGAAATGTTTATTCTGTGATAATACTGAGGATTTTGAGGGTTGTCTTTTCTTACAGATACTGAAAGTGGAAATTTGGACCCTACAGAAAGAACACAGTCTGTCACAGTTGTGTTTTTTTGTTATTGCTTTAGTATATATTGTTTTTCTTTGTTTTGCCAGATAATGTATACATGCATATTTCCACTGCAGGATGAAGATGAGGATGAAGA
>JBBKCR010000134.1:6986461-7010934 GCA_037577295.1 Ladigesia roloffi | reverse complement strand
CGTGGCTGCAGAGAGGGAGCGCACGAGACAGGGGAACAGAGGGACAGAAGTATTGGGACAACTAATATTCAGGAGAGGGAACACGGGGAAGGCGTGACGGAGACGAGGTGGCCGTCACAATTAACAAGTGCATTGTGCAAACAAACTGGTGTTTGAAAAAAAGCAATATATATATATGATACTTTTTGATAATTATGAAAAGATCTGATGTTAGTTTCAAAAATTATGTAGCACAAATAGCAAAAAAGTTTAGATCTATCTATCTATCTATCTATCTCTCTTATATATATACATATATATATATATGGCCATTATACTGAATTTAAGTCATTTACCAATCAAAGCGAACATATGACCTTCTGATCACAGGGGCAGCACCCTATAGGCTAGGCTACCAGTTGCCCATAGTATGCTTGCACTTCTGACAGTATTAAAGCTGTATAATATAGACAGGTTTTGTAGCAACATATGTTGCATTCCAGATGACATTTTTTTTACAAGAGTGTGTTGCAAGTGTTACAACAAACATCCATAGTAGAAGAGTTCAGGTGCTAAACCTGACTGCCTGCCGTCAAGACTTTTCACTCATGAAAAATACAAATAATGAGACACTGAACTGCTGAGATCTTTTATCAGGCAATTACGGGACATTTAGCTTCCAAATTGGTCTCCTCAGCCCCAAACATTTACAGAGTGTTGTTAAAAGAAGAGGTGATGCAACAGAGCAGTAAACATGTCCAAATATTTAAACAAGTTCTGGGCAGCAAATTGAAAATGAGCATATATTTTACAAATGTAATAATAATGTTGCCTTATTGTATTTTACTGTTTTTTATAGGATTATATTTCTTTAGAAATGGGGTTGTATTGCAACATATTCTTGATGACTATCCCATTAACATCAAGTTTTTCTAATGCATTCACTGATGTAGTTCACTGGTGTTCTTATGCTCAGAAGTTCATTAAGCAACAGGCTTGTGTCTATCCCAATTCCAATTAGCAAAACTCAGTCTACAATATGTTAATGTTCAGCTTCAACTTTGCCATATTTTATACTGTGTTAGTACCTACATCGCTTTTTAATGTATTTTAAATTAACCTCAAGGTGAGGTTGCTGCTACGTTTCCACAGCCAATCTTTATAAATCTGAAGTGAACTGTTGTACACTTGCAGTGGGGGGAGGAGTGTAAGTATTTCATTTCCTCATTGCATGTCAATTATGCTGCTGTTCACAAACTTGCAGAGGGCTCCAATGCCACAGATTCCCTTAAGGCCATCGAGGCAAAGCGATGTCTAAAGGATGCATCATCCCACAAATCAATACCACCAAAATGGTTCTTGCTCTAAAGGAGACTAATTTCTGTATCCATCATTGTTGGTAATGGTCTCATTAATACTCTGTTGAGTCATTTTCTGCTGAGTGAATATTAACCTTTTGCCTATAAACATTCATTATGTTAGTGAGAGGTGGGTTCTGCAGGAGCTGAATGCTGGAATGCTAAACGATCCATTTGGAACATAAAACGCTGTGAAACTTGAAAGCTTCCTTTTCTATACAGAGATTCGACCAACGGTTTAAAATGTTTTTAATCACAGCTGTCACAATGCATGCCAAATTAAATGTACTTATTTGAGTAAACTGAAAGTCAAAACCAGTATGTGTAAGGCATAATGGTCCAGTGCTCTACCTTAACATAGCTACTAAATGATTTAGTGTCATAGCAGAACCACATTTGATTTCATACAGATCCATTTGGTAGATACTTTTTTGTCATTTTTGTGAAGGAGATGGATTTTCTCCAAAAACTCCACCTAATGCTGTTTCTTGTGAAAGCTTGTCATAATGGTACATTAATTAGATATGTCAATAACCATCCAGGAAGCTCACAGATCCATTATTACTTACTGTTTTCCATTTTCACTGTAACACTGTTTTCCACAATGCTACCATTTTAGAGGCAAAAGAAAAACTCTCGAAATATTTTTCAGGGCTCAACAAATCTTGGGAAGCTTGGGGAATATGCTTCCTCTATGGCATTGCTAATTTGCCCTCAATACATTCTTCACCAGAATTTTATGGGCTTCCATTTGCTTTAATGCCAGCCTTTCAGTGTCCTTCAGACTAATTATTCTTGCAATTTTCTACTTGACGATGAACAAAGAGATCTATCTCTCAAGTATAGATTTTGGCAATTGCGCGGAACTACTTAAGCACGGCCCATTCACAAGTGTTGATCTTAAAATTTCAATGGACACTTTGCCCTTCACCAAGTCAAGGTGCTCTGTCTTCAAACAAACCTTGGTATGGATTAATTAATGTTATCTGTGCTCTACATGCAATCCACCTGCCTCCACTCCTTCCTCACACACCACTGCACACCACTTTCTTTCTGTCTTTCTTTCTTTCTTTACAGCTTTTTGCATAACAAAGTTTTTGCCTCTTCTCATGTCTAGTGTCTAATGGGCGATTAAAGGTGAATATATGTTCTCCTATTGCTGCCTTTTTATTTATTTCCTTGTTACTGAGTCACAGGAAACCACAAGTGACAGCTCAGGGTGTAATTTGTAAGCATAGCCGCAAATCCTAAGTGTATTAAAGGCATGTAATACAGCTTGGCTCAGGTTTGATGGCCCTAAACAAGTTTCTCCTCTTAGCCTGGATAATGCATTTTAAATGATTTTAGAATCCTCAATTATTAACTAGCATCCTGTCCTATTTTTGTAAGTGTAACTTGAAATGAAGACTGATAATGGACATGCATAATGCAGTTAACTTCCACATTAAATCACCGCAACTTTAATATTTAACCAGTTACTTTTCATGCTCTTTTGTTTACCACTGTATTAAATCAATTAACTAGTGACTATCTGTCCTCTGGATTTGCTTATGTGCACCTTTAATGGCTTTTAATTCCTATTTTCTCTTTATTGCACAGATAGAGGCCTAAATTATCCTTGTAGTAATACATTAAGCGGTGTCTTTGCTTCTGTATTTTTCCCTTTATTCTATTTCACAGCCAAAGAAGGGTGTTTAGTCTCGTGGGTGTAAGTGTATCTGTGGAAAGTGATTTAGGTGTGATCTGCCTTTACTGTCAGTGAATTGAATTTGCGGTGTTTTGATTTCTGTTTCCTGGTTGGCTCAGTGTGGATGACACCACCTGTGGATGCATGCGAGTGTGTCATCAGTGCTGAGGATAGAAATCCATCACTGTTCCTCTTATTATGAATCTCATTGTTAAAGGTGGAAAAGGGAAAGGTTGTTTATTATTACTATAGAAATATGAATTCCTTATAACACACTTGACACATCCATACACTTTACTCAATGTATGGTCTGTAGGGATATTACAGGGATATCCAGAATTTTTGTAAAAATGTAATAGTTTAGATATTACTATGTAGTTTCAAAATAGTGTAGACATTTGAGGTATTGTATTGTGACATTTCTGACTTGGCGGTGCAGCTAGCCAGACGCTCCCTGTTCTGCATGGATAGGACAGTCTGAAAAGTGGTAAGGTAAATGGGGAGGTGGTGTACAAACATCACAGTATTCTATGGACCTGCTCCGCTATGGTGCAGTTCATGGCAGTGAACAATGCGATATCTGCCATGGGAGGTCAGCTCTGTTGTTCTGGCTGCTGTGTATGTGTCATCTAGCGCTTACGTTAACCAGCTATACGAGGCAATGGACAACCTGCAGACTGCCCACATAATGGGACCATTATCGTTGCTTTTAATCACGTAAACTTCAAGCCTGCAGTGTCCAGATTCTACCAGCATGTGGAGTTTGCAAACAGGGGTTAGAACTGTGTAGTTATCCGTGAAACCTCTCCCAGGATACAGCTCCTTGCTAAAATGCATTGCACCAGTCCAGAGTGACATCAAACAATATAGGAGTGTTTACACTGACTGGTCAGCTGCTACTCACATGGGCCACACTGACATGGAGTACAGAGCAGCAGTGACCAACATCATCAGCAAGTGCACAGAGGATGTTACTGTCTCCAAATGGGTGAGTATGGGAGACAATCAGAATCCCTGGATGTCTGCCGAGGTCCAGAGTGCCCTCAGAACTGCATGTGCGAATCTGCCCAAGGCAGTCAAGAAGAAAAAAAAGCAAGGGCAATTTCAGAACATGGCTGATACTCGAAGCATGTGGAGGGGCATCCAAGCCACCACAGACTACAAACCACCACCTCTGTGACAGTCATGCCTCTCTCCCCAACGTGTTGAACTTATTCTATGTGTGTTTTGATGCAATCAACAGGGAGCCCACAAGGAAATCCACCCTTCTCCCTGATGAACAAGTTATCTGCCTGACCACAGCTGCAGTGAGGATGATTCTGGTCAAAGTTAACCCACACAAAGCTACTGATTGGGTATTTAAGGAGTAGGCAGACCAGCTGGCCAATATATCGCCAAACTCTCTGAGACAAGATTTTGTTCCTGCATGTTTGAAGACCACTACAGTCATCCCCATTCCCAAGAAATCATCTGTGACTTGAATGACTACCATTCTGTAGCCCTCACACCTGTCATGATGAAATGTTTTAAGATATTAGTCATGAACCACATCTGCCCTTCCCAGTTCACTAGACCTCCTTCAGTTTGCTTATTGCCCCAACCGGGCCAGAGACGATGCAATATCCACTGCACTACACCTGATACTCAACCACCTGGATGTGTGACACCTATGTTTGGATGCTATTCATTGACTGCAGTTTAGCACTCAACAACATCATCTTACAAAATCTTTCGACCAAGCTGAGCTGGCTGGGCCTCAACATCCCCCTGGTGAACTGGATGAACTGGATTTTTGACTTTCTGACAGAGAGGCTTCAGTCATTCTTGAGCACCAAGATATTCATCACCATCACCCTGAGCACAGGAGGACTGTGTCCTCAGCCCTTTGCTCTTCAAGCTACTGATCCATGACTGAATCAAGCTCCAATCAAATCATCAGATTTGCATATGAAATGATGGTGGTGGGTCTCACCAGAAACAGCAACATTTCAAACTAAACAGAGGTGAAGTGGTTTTGTTACCTTCAGTGGAAGTTCAGCCAGTAGAGAGTTGCGATAGTTTGGATAGTTTTAACTTTACTTCCTGTTGTGGTTTCACTTTAGCCTGGACTTATGAAGGTCCTGAAGGCTGTTTTGAGAAATAAACAAGTTGATCTGGTTATAAACGGCATGTCCCAAGGCTTTGGAAAACAATGAGAGAAGAGAAGCCAGTAGTTGTTCTGCATCTGCAGAGTCCAGCGAGGGTTTCTTTAAAATCAGTCTGACCACAGCAGATTTAAAGGCAGATGGAACAGGACCTGTCATCAAGGAGCTGTTGATTATGTAGGTGATGTGCGGGATACAGGGAGAGAAGGAGATTTGAGAAGGGATTAAAAATTTGCTGTCACTTCTAGGGCCTCTAGGCCCCGCCCTCGAGAAAACGGACACTAAAGTTCTGAGCTCGGGGAAACGCCTTGTGTCCACATGTAGGTTTGTTTTGTTTATTTGGCAGTGCCTGGCAATCAACCTATTCCAGCCAGTCTCACTAGAATGGACGCAAAATGGTTGGCAGACAATACACCTGTTTTGTGTTTCGTAAAACAATCCCTCATTAGTTGTAAACCTGTCCTGTCTTGTCATTCTCCAGTTAAAAGCCAATTCAGAACGACCAATGCGCTGTCACCATCATACACACATGTTTGAGTTCCCACTTAGTGGAAGCCAGACGCTCTGTAGAGATGTGACCTTCGCTAGCCCACTGGGAGTGAAGTGCTTGGGGCATCATTTAGTTTTGGTTCACGTCCTTGTTATTCGTGATTAAACCTTTGTTTCACCAAAATCCCCCTGCTCTTGAGTCCTCTCTCCAAAACCAAATATCACAGTGGCAAAGAGCTTACGAGGGTTAGATGCAGATTGTTCAAAATTTGATTCTTAAGATGGAAGACTTAGCAGAAGTTAAATCATTGGCACATTAAGAGAAGACAGAGTGATAAGAGATTGAGTCACTACTCAAGCATTTTCCTCCATCTTTGTTTTACTGCTCTCAGTTCCCTTTGGTTACTTCCAAGGACCTCAGACAGCCATGGACCCTTGGGAGAAATGTGCTTAGGTCTGGAAGACAATGGACAGAGTTGGTTGCAAAAAATGAGCTATGGGGAGATGAAAGGAGGTCATGTGTAGTGGATTCAACAGAAGATGGACTGGGATTAGAAGAGTTTTGGAGAGATAAGGAGGATACAATAGAGAAGGAGAGAGAGGACAGGAACAAAGAGGAGGGATTTCTGCACGTAGGTATAGGTACTGCATTGAGAGTGTTGCCTGCTTTGTAATTTGGAGGAGACTCACTGTGGGATAGGGCAAAAGATGACAGGAACATCACAAGTCTGCAAGTCTGCATCTTGTCGCTTGGGATATGTAAGTCTCTGAGGAGGATGAGTGGTGAGTTGTTATCGGAAAATTTTCTCAGAAGGATGTCCTGTGCATTGATGTAATTGTTTAGAGGACCAGGTGGGTCAAAAAATACAATGATAGAGTTTAGTCTGGTGTGTTACAGTAACAGTAAGAGTGAAGCATTCGAAGCATGAGGTGTTGGGTAGGGAAAGACTGAGAGGAATGAAAACCATCTATGTGAGAGAAGCAAACCTGTATCCACTCCTCTGCCTGTGGTGCAAGGAATGTGAGAGAAGGAGAAGTCAGAGGCTCATTGTGTGTAAAACAGAATAGAGAGGAAAGAACGAGAGCATAATTAACTGTGTTTAGTCAGACGAAATTGGATTCCTTCTTGAGGATGTAAACTGCTACAGACGTTTGTAGCAGACTGTTATTCCTTTTAATGTTCAGGGAGAGCAGAAGGCACTCCTACCACTTGACACCTAGTTAACTCAGGCCTCACTGACATCAGGTAAGCCTTGTCTGACTAGTTGCAGTGAAACTAATCTAACCTCTGTCTAGAACCACACAGTCTAATTGCACAAGATAGCAGTTCAGTTAACAGACAGTAATAACTTAAGCAAGCTTACCAGATGAAGACAACAGCTAAACAGATCCTACATAGAATGTTACTCCTTCTATTCTTTGCCATTTTATGTTGTGGAGTAGAATTCTTAAGTTGTTGTACTATTTTCCCTTTCTTCTTTTTGGTGCACCATAGCATACAATGCAATGATTGTACGTCAGATCCTTGGGAATGCAGGAACCTATAGTTTGAAAGATAACATGACTGGGAAATCGTCAAACATTTTTTCATTCTGCACAAAAATATGTTTCTGTTTCAGACCTGATTAAAGAATCAAGGAGGGTTTCTAAACTAGCTGATCATTTACTGCTGCTTATGACCAGAAACATGAACTAG
Source organism: Ladigesia roloffi (assembly GCA_037577295.1). Classification (NCBI taxonomy): domain Eukaryota; kingdom Metazoa; phylum Chordata; class Actinopteri; order Characiformes; family Alestidae; genus Ladigesia; species Ladigesia roloffi. The sequence continues at coordinate 7,003,581 of JBBKCR010000134.1, read as the reverse complement.
GTCAGTGTGGTTAATTTAAATTTCAGGTTGACTTTAAGAGTGTAGAGAATTGTTAGGATAATCAAATTGTATTTAAACTCAGCGTTATCAGTTTCACTCACCCATGAGTGACACGGAAGTATTTAAAATCTCTAGTAGCACACACAGGCACACAGTACCATGTCATTATCTCTGCTGTGCTGAGAATGTTTCACCGCCCAGATAATACCTGCTCTCTGGTGGTGCAGAGGGGGTCCAGTCCACTGATGAAAGAGGGCTAACAAATGATGGGGAGAAACAGATGGATTATAGTCTGTAATTGGAAACTGCAAACTGCATATGGTACGTGAAGCTGAGAAAAAGGACAATGAAGGTAGGTCTACCTAATGAAGTGGCTTATCAGTAAAAGCCAGGAAACCTTTTGTTTATGTGTTAATGATAATCATTTCACTGCAAAGTTTAGTCCACAGTTTTTATTTCAGAAAATGTTTCATCTGTAATCAAGGAGATGTGTGCAGGCACCTATAGAGTTCTAAGCTGTAACTGTCACAGATTGTGGCCTGTGTCCAAGCCCATAAGGACACGACTCTGCTGGATCATGACTCTGCTGGATGGTCCTTGTGCACTTCCCAGATAGTGGTGTTCTCTGGAGGTCTCACTTTTCATGTAACAAAGTAATTCCAAGATGTACAGTTAAAGCAATAGTATGCAGCCTCTCCTATATATTTTTGCAGCCAGTATAAAAGTAACCATGTTTTTCTGAGGTTTTTTATTGCCACAGTGCAAAGCTTTAGACATTGTGAAGAAACTGAAAAATGATTTGCATTGAATTTACTTGGCTGCAATTTGCACATATATTAAGTGTGTAAAATATAGTATCTTTTAGTTACTTACTTTATATGATTTACGTTGATTATTGTACTGTATTATTGACCTTAATTTAATTTATGTTGAAATTATACCTTTTTATTATACATAAATCTTAAGTTTCTCCACATTATCGTCAAAGTAACTTATAAGGATTACTGACACACAAAATTGTATCCTTTTGTGTAACTATGGATATCCATTCTCATATGGATTACCTAAATATGGATTACACAAATTACCTAAATCTTAAATGTTCGTAGATTTTTTTCTGCTTTGTTAGGAACTATGAACATATTTGAATGAGTTTATTAATTATTGTACAGTTTATTGTAACATTTATTCACTGAAATCCTGTTGCACTTGCTATCCCAAAACCGCTGTCTTAAGAATGCTGCCTATTCATCCAGAAATGTAACTTAATTAAAATTTTAAACCCTAATTGCGGTTATTTGGGTATATGCTCCAGTTCCTCATTCTCAGAATGTACTTAGTAATTCCCCTAGTGTAGCTTTAACCTCTCAGGGCATACTGTTGATATTTGAGGACAACACCTCCAGTCACACTTGCTGCACATGAGGTCTTTTTGGCAAATGCACTGGTGAGACAATGGTTAATTTTGTGTTTCTCTGCTGACATTTACTAATTTTAAAGTGTATCATTTTTTTCTTCTCAGGGACTTGTTGAAAATAAGCTGTTTAGCAGACCTAACTGGGAACCTAAGCAACCAAGAAACCATTAAACTCTTACCATAAATCAAACTACTCACCTATAACTGATGAGCACATGAGTTCATTTTATCCTTCCTAAATCTTCCCTTTCAAATTTCATGTAGTTCCTTTTAGTACTTAAGTACTGCTAATACCTCTGACATGGATGGAATTTGCATTGACAACAAATAACCAAAACAGTCATAGTAGAAGCTGCATTAGCATGGAGAATCTCCAATTTCAGACCCTTTAAAATGTTCTTCCGACATGTTCCACTGTGGTCCCTCTGCTAATCGACTTATTTTACATGACCCGAAGAAAGACTTCATAAAAACTTCAACGTAATTGGACAAGGATATTAATATTTCTCCTAGATCTTCACTGTGAGATAAACATGAGCTCATCACCAAAGGCTTCATGGCTACTGTGTTTTGAAGTTTAATGAATAGCAGCAGTGTACATGACCCTGCAGTGTATGCTCATAAAACCAAAGGTACCAAGCTGGGTTCTTTAGGAACAACTTTTTGCTCAACAAAGGACCTTTGAATGGATGGTTCCATTGAAAATCATGTTTACTAATGAGCTGACCAAGCATGATGAACCTTAAGAAACTCTGTATAATAGAAAGATATTTTCAGGATCATATTTTTTACGAGCACATGTACATATCTGTGATTTTTTCTTTGCTAAATGTTTCTTTTTTAGATCCAATTTTTAGGCTGTAAATGCAATAAAGAGCTGACATTTCTTCTGCCATCTGTCTTCCTTCATATATAAATAAATATTATAGAGCTTCCCTGAGCAGAGCTGTCAAGGTTAACTAGAATGAAGGACAACCTGTGATTACTCAGAATTAGATGAACCTTAAGCTCAGGCAGTGCAGGTGTTTGTATTCTATGTGTCACTTCATTGCATATAATCTGTTCAGGGATCGTATCATTTTGACAATGCTTTATTGGACAGTGTCATAAACGCCACTTAGAGGAAACAGCTCAAGGTTTGATTGCCTATTCTTTCCCCCTGCCTAAGTACGAAATGACAAACATTGATTTCTGCAGCTTGAGAGAACAAGGAAGGGAGAGAGAGAGAGAGAGAGCAGTCTCAGAGAGATCTCTATGTCTCCGAACCACATGCTACAAGACCGCCCACAGGGACAGGCAAGTGGAGGACAGCTTTGCATGTCTTTCATGCAATAGATCTCTTGTAGGCTGGATCAAACCATTATTCCTCTGAAAGCAGGCTGTGCATACCTGAAGAGGGATTACACAACTAAATAAAGGAGGAAAAGGTGTTTAAACTGCAAAGCAGGCTAATGAAAAGCTGAAAACACTACTCAGGCTTCAGGCAAAAGTTTAGTCACTTCTACCTTTATCAAAATGAGATAAAAATAAAACAGTTTAAAATCATTTGGACTTTTTTTTATTTAAATTAGTTTTATAATATTTTTTATTATTTCTTTTAGTCTTTTTTTTTTACATCTTTTAGATTATGTTTAAATTTACAGAGCTATCGCGTTTGAAGACTTACAGAATTATCACGTTTGAACCCCATAGAAATGTCCCTTGTGTTTAGTGACCACTGTGACCGACAAAACACAAATGAATTTCCTCAATTCGAGCAGTGAAAACACAACATTTTTTTGTTGGAGAGTATTGAAAAAAAAAAAAAATCAAAAGAGGTGTGTGACAGACAAAGCAACATAGTGTGGTATTGTGGGAGCTTTGAATCATGCTCTAAGATAAAGAGGCAAGCACTTTTCGATCAGATGGTAGATAGCTTTTCATTCAAAGCAGAGTGAGAGTGCAACTGTATTTTTTACAGAAGGTTTCATTCACACACTGAGAATCCTCATCCTCATTCCCTCCTTCCCCCCTCCTCCCCCCTCCTCAGCCGCAACCCAATCCACTATTCCCTCTTCATGTGTGACAGCAACGCATTTGAACTCAGAAGAAACCATGTCAAAGGAGGCTGGGATTTGTATCATCCCCTTTTGTCACTATAAAAGACACCAAAAACATGGTTTTCCAAGAAGGGATCAGATAAAAGACTTAATTGTAAATTAATTCCTTTTCAAGTTTCTCCCTCTCCAATACCCTCCCACCCAACCCCTCCCAGTGTTCCAGAGGCTCAATTTCCTTTTTTTTTTTCATTGCACTTCTCAGCTCTTGTTTCCGGCTGTCATCTACTGAGTCAGCACAATTGTTGCCAGTCCAGAACAGTGGACCCAGTTTCATGGACACCTCTGCAGCCCCTTTACTTTCTTTTTTATTTTTAAGTTATTTATGTATTGTCTCTATGTAAAAAGACTAGCATCCTGTACACATTATATACTTTTATTATATACACTAGAGCGAAAATGTTCTCCGTCAAAGTGCAAATACAAACCATATTCATAAAGCTGTATGTTTCAAATGACTGATTCACCAGTTACTGAAGACCCTCTTCTGCATCACCTGAATCACATCATACACAATATAACCACGTCATGCACACACATCATAGCTCCAGACATGGTTCTTTGGAGCGATGTCACAGGAGAACTAGTTTTGGTTCCCCAAAGAAACTTTCAGTGAATGGTCTTTTAAAGGATTGCATTCTATGAAAAATTTGATTTACACTGAACAGTTCTGCACTGAAGCTACCAGAATAACCAGGTGTGAAAGTCTGCAGGTGGTATCCTTGCATAAGGCCATGTGAGGAACATTTTGAAGGTTCACATCAAGTGAAGGTTCTTTAAACCTTCAAAAGGTTCCCAATGCTCAACCCTCCCTCTCTTTTTTAAACATGTGCCCTAATCTGTTCCTGAAGAGTTGTGTCCAGCAATTGGCTGATTTCTCTTCTCAAACTCACCTTGTTTAAACTATTAGACTATTACATTAGACTTGTAACTCCAGTGCAAAACTAAAGAGAAGTTCAGTTATCTTCCTTGACTGCATTTGCATTTGATTTTTTGGCAGGCCATTTGAAGGACTAAATGAGTTTGCAAATGAGAGGAATCTGAAAGAACCTCCACATATTCTAAAGGTTTCTACACCAGATATATTTTCTAAGAACTGTATGTCATAAAGCAAGAGCAATTTAGGAGCCTGTATTCTCTTCCCGTCCACATTTTTACTTCACAGTGTTTTGATTGTAGTCTCACAAGAAAAGAACAATTTACAAAAAAAAACACAAAAAAGCCTCCATAGTGCCTTTATAAGTGAGGGAAAACATATGAGAGAGTTGCAGGGAATTGAGAAATGTGAAATCAGAGAGGTTTTGCAGCAGCAGGGGGATCAGCGCACATCTGAGCCTCAAAGTCGTGGTCAGTTTTCAGGCGCAGGGCTGGAAAGGGCAACACAGCGGTTACTCAGATTGAACCAATTGCTCTGTGTAACTATCTCTTGGCCCTAGCATTCCCTCAGGCAATAAACACACTGGTGCGGGCCCACTGCACTTCTCCACCCATCCCTGTCTGACCGTAGACTCAAAGGACTTCAGAGATGATGCAGTACATTTGCTGATAGCAACCAAAGCTGTTGCAGCAAGACTATGTTTATTGATTCATTTACTGGATTGATTGTCTACGTTGTTAAAGAATGAGAAAAAAAAGGCACAGTCAAAATGATGCCCCACCCCAAAAAAAAAAATAAATAAATCAAAATAAAAGTGAAAGGTAATTGAGAATGTTAGAACAATGTCAGGAGTTTATGAAAAGCAGGAGATGGTAATGACACCCTGTTATCATAATCACAGCTGTGTTGGCAAATGAGAGTGGTTCATGGCCCTAGTTAAAGAAAAAAAAAGTCAAAATCCCTCCATAACATTGAAGAAAGTTATACTGCAATGTTCACAAGGCTAAATTGGATTTTGTTTGGCATTTTGTGTTGGTTAAAAGATGCTTGCTGTAGCAGTCATGCTTAATGCTCTTGATGGGTTGAATGTCTGCAATAAATAATAGATGAATATAAATTATGCACAGTAAGCCAATGAGAACTGCTAATGCTTATCTCATTTTTTTAACCCTGAGGGCTCGATTTAAATGCCATAACACAAATGTAATTATCATATTTCTTCACTTATACAGTCACGTTCGGCAACAAAAGCACTCGGTTGTCGCAGAAATATGATTAGTGGAACATATGTTGTTTTATGCTTTCGTTATAGGTCAGTAAATCTTTTCTATAAAATATAGCTCTGTCTGCACCTGTGCACCGCACACTGTTGTGCTTATTGTAGTACTTTGCTACATAATGAAACAATTTTCTATTTTGTTGAAGGAAACATGGCGATTTGTATTGGTAATTGGCCAGTGTTATAATTCCAAACCAAAGTAAATGTACCCATATAGAAATGCAATATTTTGGAAAATGTTGTATATGTATTCAAATCGATACATTTGTATATGTGGGTATATCAATTTGTATATTTCTAAATTTGTATATAAATACTGTAATTGAAAACATATTTTCATTATCATTCACAACATATGAAGGAACATTTTATTAAGCAAAAACATAAGCATGGCTTCCGTAGGGGCTTTAACTGGGCAAGTTAGGTTATCTGGACTTTGATCCTATATCTAATAATACAGAAAACATCTCATCCAAACTCTTTAAAAAGCACTCAGGTAATATAATGCATATTAGTTGTGAACAGCCTCAGCATCAGAGTATCAGAAGAAAATGGCAGCACCTGAGCAAGCACATTTGCATCCGGTGTTAAACATTTAAATCAAGCCCTATAATTCCTGATCTGATGCCATATGTATCTGCAAGTAACCCCCTGTTTGAACCTGTGGAAAATTCATTGGGCAACTGATAAACAAGTGGAAATCTTCTTTTTGACATTGACAATGTTCCAGAGGCCTTTCCTTTAATAAGCAATTTATCTTGGGTGTCAGAAGACTGTAGCGTAGCAGATGTTCGGTAACACCCTACCGCTCGGTCCGTCTGTATTGTTCCTACGCTCATTACCATGTTGTTCCATGACTATAGCATCCGCCAAATTCTAAAGAGCGGGGCGGTTTAAAGCCAGTTATGAAGCATATGCGCAGCACTTTGGAGTTTTCCTAATGAACCCCATGCATGATAATGATGCTGTGAGTGGAGATGCTCGGCTCTTATCAGCTTCGCCTATGCTGCTGAAAAGAGGAATTAGCCAATTAGTTGATGGGGCATAAACAGGTGGAAGAGTGGTAGTTTGATAAGGACACCAGGACTTCAAGAAGGTATCCCACAGTGCTGTGCACCTCTTGACATTAGAGGAGATTACATTTAGTGCCAAGTCATTAAGGTAAGGTGTCAGATGAAAAACAATATTACTCTAGTTCAAGAAAACAAATAAAGTATAATGTGTCGCACACTAAAATTGCACTTGTTTTTCCAAAATGTGATGTGCAATACTCCACATAATGGGAATGTCTGTGTACTAATGTAGAGTAAAAATGAAACTGCTGGGACTGAACGGAAGTAGATAATAACTGAAATGGTTGGAATTGTTTCATTTGGGGCTGCTGTTTCCATAGCCGGTTTTGACTCTGAACTATTGATCTTAGTTGGTGAGTTCATCCTCACACTACATTGTGTTTATCTGTGTAAGAGAGACCAAACTGATCTGACTGCTGGTATGTGAGGGAGATAATGCAAAGGGATAACGAAAGAGTAAATAAATAATAACTTCATAAATAGATAATAATCAAATTTGTTTGTATGGCTGAGGGGGTAAGGACACTTAACTCATTGCATGCATCATCATTGTAGACATGAGTTATATAGCAACTTTGTTCCAAAACGTAATGAATAAAATCATCCTCTTTTTTTTCACAAATATAAATATATTTATGTACTGTATAATATATACAATAATTTGCCACCATGAACACCATTGGCTTTTGGAGAAGGGATTGAAGAGCAGATCAGTAAAACATTTGCTATAAATACAGACACTTTCGCAAAGACAGCCGTTACTGATTGGTTGGGTGGATGGCGCAAGTTGGGCTTGGCTGGTGGAGTGGGGTTTATGAGGGGTGTCAGTGTGTCAGTCCCGAGAGCCCAGGGAGTATCCTCCCTCCTCCATCTCCCACTGGAAATTCTGCCCTGTCATTTGGTAGAACATATTGTTAAAGGGCTTGTAAAACTTGTGCAGTCTGCGGATGACGTCAGGGTCTATTTTGGGGTGAGTTCTACCCTTGGACTTGCCAAGGCACCGTGGGGTACTGCTGTCCTCAGGCTTCTTGAGGCAGGGGAACCCCTTGGTCTTGTTGAAGTAGAAGTGCTTGTCTGTTACGATGCGCTTGAGTCCCAGGAAATCCTGCACCTTGGCCATCTCGCCGGCGGGGTCCACAATGAGCCGCTCGCCACTCACAAAGTGCATCTGAGAGAGGGGAAAGTACTGCATCCAGTTCTCCAGGTGCAGCGCATAGATGCCGATCCGCAGTGCACTCCAGGATGCGTCGATCAGGCCCAGTGTCCGGTTCTTGAAGGCAAGAACCTCAAAGGTGGGGATCTCTGGCTTTTTGGACAGAGTCTGCGTATAGTCCGAAATGGCTCGAGTCACAGGGTTGCGGACGACTATGATCAGTTTGATGTCTTTAGCCATCGAGTGGATGCGCTTAGGCGCGCTGTTTGTCACAAAATAACTGGGGGTTTTCTCCATCGTGATCTGGCCCTCCAGCGTTGAAGGCATCAAGTCCCTGCAAGTGCACACAGACAGTCTGAGAGTTAGTGTCAAGTCAGATTAAATGAATGGAAGAACTGATTTATTTGAGGAGCATAACATCACAACATGCAAAAAAACAGAGAATAATTATGAGCCACACCAACCCCATTAATGGAATAGCGAGCGATGAGAGTATGTGCAAAATTGGTACACTTATTGAGTGGTAAATTATTTGACATTACAAGTGAAAATAACTGTTAGCATCACTGGACATTATGGTTGCAAGAAGTAACATACAGCTAATTACACCCGCGGAGTACTGTACAGAAAGATAAAAGAAAGAAGATGAAACGGCGAGTGAACATGCATGCTCATTGCTTAATTGACTCCATCTGTGTTACTCCAGGAGCTGTTTTGGAACTTTAATAATGAGTTCACTGCATATCATTAATACTTCTGCGCCTGAGGAATTGTTTTGTCATACATCTATTCTGTGCCCGACGCTGCTCATCTCTTCGCTGTCACAACCGAGTTTTCTCCAACAAGCCTGTAGCCTCTTCCTCTCTTCCCCGCTGTCCTCCCTTTAAGGTTAAGAGGACTTCATCGCGGGGGAATGGTGATTAATTATGACATTCCCTCTGATCATTCTTAGCCGAGGAGATATGTCCCTGCTTTCAAAGATTTATTGGTAGGAATAGCATAGAGCAATTTGCTATTGCTGCAAATACTATGTTCAACTTTGTCCTCGGGACTGAGCTGAAAGATGAATCACAAGTCATTCATAAGTAAAAAAAAACAACAGTGAAATGGAAAAAAGAAGGACAATTCCGTTCAATAAAATTGCTCTTTTCATCTGATAAACACTGAGGTCTACTCTATATTTCAGACGCAACACAGGTAAATATTTGACATTTTCTATATTTAAATCATCCTCATTCAATCACTCTAGACGCACAGAATGGCTGTATTAAGGCTATTGTATGCCAGTACAATATGGTGAAGATGTGTAGTTACTGCATCTCTGAGATAACACCCTAATATTAGTGTATCCCCTGCAGGAAGATGATAAGTGCTAAACCTGCAGCCATTCAGTCATCACATTTTCTTCATCAGTGTTTAACTGGACTGGTAACTGTACTGCAGACGACCCTGTTATCTCTAGGGCTGACTCATAACTACAATGTGAACTGCACATGTTACTCTAATGATACCCGCTGATAACTAATACGTGCTTGTAACTCCTACGTTTACTGTACTGTTAACGCTCATACTTCTCAGACTACAGTCAGAACTCCTTGTGCAGAATACACTCTGCACTTTAAGTTCTAATGTAACTGCTTTGGTAATTCTAATGCAGATGATGCTGGTCAGTGGGGCACAGTCGGATCTGGTCAATCTAATGCAGACTGCTTTTTTACATGCTGTAATGGTCATTAATGCAAACATTAATGCAAACTGCTCCCACTAATGCAGAGTGTACTGGTCCCTCTAATTGAAAATCATTTGGCCTATACTTTAAATGCTCAAACATTACCAGAAATTTCATGAAACAGCAGAAAATTCTAAAATTCTGATTACTTTTGTATTTCTGTTATTGCGTTTACCCATCATACGGTTATGTTTGCTTCAGATGTTGTCTCAGTGCTGCCCCTGTCCTCTGTGTTTGCCCTTCGCACATAGAAGCCTTTGTAATAATTTGATATTAGAATGAAATAAGGAAATAGCTACACTGGGAAATCAGTATGTTTATGATAAACATCTGAAGTTTATTTTGATTTGACAGCTATGTGTATCATGTCAACACAGCGAGAATAAAAGTAAATCAATCTTTTGTACGTTAGACACATTCTAAATGGACTCCACTTCTTCTCGCAATCGAGTTTTAAGTGTGGAACATATCAGATACTATGCACACATACATACACGTGCACACACATACACACACACACACACACACCTTCCCTCCCCAGGCCTCTCAGCACATACAGACACTCGCTCACAAGTGGCTTTGTAATTTCATTTCTGTACCGGCGTTGCACTCCTGATGGGTAATTTCCCAATGGATTATTCTTGGCTCTACGTGGTATAGAGCTATGGCCACTTGGGCTGTAATGGGATATAAAACATTTCTGCAGCTAGCATAGTGGCTAGCACCAGTATTTGTTTTCATTATGCTCCATCAGAGCCCCCACACTTCCTCTACGTGGTAATGAATGGTTAAAGATTTTTTTCTCTCCTTTCAAGGTCTTTAGGAGTCGGCTATTTAAAGTCGGCGATAAAGCATAGAAAATGGCCAAGACTGTATGTACTCAGTCTGTGTGAGATTGGAAACGCTGCTGGAGAAAACTTGATACAAACCCCCCAAAAAACACTCCAACAAATCACCTTGGAACAACCTATGTAAATCGCATCAAAAGCCACAGCCGCCATAACCATGGAGTGTTTCAATAATGCCGTCATGCCTCTCTGGACCGAGTCACAGTGCAAACCCTGAAGGTAACCCTCGCTATTTAAGAAGACATGCACATAAGCAGCCTTTTGTCCTCATCAAGCCACGCTGCGACTCATTATATGTGTAATTACAAAAATATGGAGATTACGGAGGCGCGATACCTTCATTTGCGATTGAGGTCGAACTCATTTTGATTGGGACAGAAATCAGTCATGGATGGTGTACATTTAAAATGTCAGAGGGATGATGGAGGCGGAAAGCACAATGCTGATAAACAAGCTGATTTTCGTATGCTTCTGCTGGCCTTGCACTCAGCTGGAACAGTGGAAAACACAAAAAAAATAGTTAACCCTGCAACGCGAGAGCATCCAGGCATGGGTCGTTCAGGTGGGCAGGTAAATAAAGCGCACAGGGTTGAAAAAGGTGCTTCTCACCATCTGCTGTTTACCTACTCATACAAATCACATAACATCCTGTGGCCTTTTGTTCTGTAGGTCGTGCCACGCTTGCATAACACCTGGATCCACCACTTAAAGGTAATCAACTACAGTTTCATATAGTCTGATGTATATGTATAAATAACGCCCTAACTAGTCATGAGAAATTGTTTTTGAGAAAGTACCGGATGGACTGAGTGTCGTGTGATCGCTGACATTGTACACAGCAGAAGTATTTTCATAAGCAATAGCAGCTTCAGAACTTTACAAGTATCAGCTAACAAAAAATGTCCCTGTCTCTTGTGCTTTGATGTTAAAAGCAATTTAATTGCCACTCACGGTGAGCTATGAGCAAGATGGGAAAAGACAAGGTATGATCTGCAGAATCACTTTACTCTGCTTTATTCATTTCTCTAAATAAACACATTCCATGGTTACTGTGCAGAGAAAGCCCTTTCTAAAACAGTGCATCTTTAGATCTGGTGAACATGAAGTACCCAAAGCAAACAGTAATTAATTAAATCACGGGATGGAAGCTGATGCAAAAGAAAAATCTGAAGAGACCTTGTATTAAGAAAACTACACAGCCGGTTTAAAAGCTTCATCAGCGCCACATTAGCCCATAACTCCAAACCAGGCAATGTTATTGCCTTTATATCACATTCTGCATCATATCATACCAAGGTCTCTGTTTTAAACTCCTTGAAATGTTGGAAGGAATAAAGATTTATATATTTTTGAAAGTTCAAATGATTGCTAGGAACGATCTTCTTTCACAGGAATTGCCTGTAGACTTTGAATGTATTGCTATCAAAATTAATTGGACCAACATTTAGCCAATATTTAATTTCATTATGTTTATATTCAGGATGTACATACAGCATTTATATATATTATTCTTCAATAGTCTATTAAGAAAGAGTTAAAATTTCTTGCATGGTATTACATATAATATGGAAATCCATAATGTACAAACTGTATACTGTGTGCTGTGAGTGCCATGATCAAATTTGACTGAAATTCTACTGAAATATTATGGTTGATGAATATTGTTGGAAAATGGCTGGTTGAATAGTTTACTTACATGGCTGTGGAAAAGTGTCATATGGTTGCATGGCTGAGGAATATGGCTGGTGAATATTTTATAGCTTGCAGGGCGAGTGTTAGAAGAAGCTTCAGAATACAAACCTTCCCATGATTCAATTTTCATAAAACAATTTTGTTCAACAAGAACCGCACAGGAGATAAACAACTTGTTACACACGGTCATAATGTGTTGACTGAGGATGATACAAAGTCACATGAAAAAAAAAACAAACATAAAAGCTAGTTTGATCACAGTCCTGGTTGGTTTCATGGTTGGTCGAATGCACGGTTGTACAGTAGCTGAATGTGTTTGTGTGATCGGTCGTAGGATTGGAAATGTGTTGCTTGATTTGCCAGCATGTGGCTTGTTGTACAGTTGGTAAATATAGTAATATGGATGAGGAGAGAGAGAAAGAGAGAAAGAGAGGTGAGAGTAGTTAGAACACTGCAGTAAGTAAGCCCATTATGTCACTGCCGAATGCTTGGCTTCAATAGGACAGTTAAGAAAAGGAACTGACAGCTGGTCCTGATCAAAACCTCTTTTCTCTCTTCCCTTCCCCTGATCCCCAGAAGACCATTCTACTTCCAACCGTGAGGCAGCCTGACGCTTTTTCTACCACCAACACCAGACTGCAATTCTCAGATCTAAAGCACTGTTTATTTGTCTCTTGGACACGGAATGCAATGAAACAAAACTGACGGGGAGAAAAAGTAAAAGAAAAAAAAACAAGAAACTTTATGGATATTCGGATGATCACCATAAACCTGATAATTGCTCTATGAAACGACCCTGTATATCAGCTTGTAAATTAGTTTGTTTTTCCTCTCGATGTCCTTTAAAATGAGGAATTAAGGAAGATGGCGGCACCAAGAGACACCTCGCCATGCAGGCTCAGGCTCTATTTATGAATATAGCAGTCCTGAGGGGGAAAAGGGGAGAATTTACCTTCTGTTTTATCACAGGAACACACTGGACTTCAGCAACCTGCCAGTCATTTGAATATTTATACAGTTTCTTTCCTAACGGTCCGTCGTGTTGTTTATATCCCCCTGGATGAGCTGCTGAGAGCGCTTCAGGCTACACACATACAATTTGCTCACAACAACCCTCGATAGCCTGTGATTACAAAAACAAGTGCATGCGTGGCATACTAGTGTGGCGAGGAGCACCACTGAGTGCACCAGCAAAGTGATCAGTCCGCCTCTTTATCTTTTTATCTTTTCAATGTCACTGGGGAGAATTTATTGGCATTTAAAAAAAAAGAAGCTCAACCAGTAATTGGCAGTCACACCTGGGTACATCTGAAACTAAGGCTACAATTTATATCCAGAAAATCGAGCACATCTGGTTCACTTAAGCAGAACCGATTAATATGACAGATTGGATGTGATAGATTTTATAGCCGAGCAAAAACAGGGACAAGCACTCATCCGGCTACTTAGGAAGATTTGACTGGTGGCCATGGATGATAACGCACCAGCTTCCACCACTATGCAGTCCACGGTGTGAGTGACAGCGATGAAGGGCGTCCATTAGTGCATGGGAAAGTGTGTAGGCGCAGTCGCTAAAGCCTGCTAAATCAGAGAGCATATGGCGTACGTCCCCATCAACAAGCTTTCAGAGACTGACATCAAACATGACATGTATCAGCTAACCCCAACCACCAGGAACAGCAGTGTGGCAGACTGTCTGCTCAGGTCTACATGCTGCATGATATTAACTAGGGCTGTACAGACGTGGGATTGGAAATGTTTTGGTTGTTTTGTCAGCAACTAACACATTTCCAATCCTACAACCAACTGTACAGCGCTAGTTGATATCATGCAGCATGTAGACCTGAGCAGACACTGCCTCGCTGGTTGTAAAGATCTACAGTTTTTTTGAAAATGATTCAGATTTCTCCACAATTCAATTTGGTCCAGTTCATTTCAGTTCAGAAAAACGGTGAATGTAAAAATGTCACAAGTGAAACTATTACACTGTAGTGGGAAATGGACCATTAAAACCTCACAATGTTCTTTGAAAATAGCATGAAAACTTTATTTTGCCCATGAAGATGGTCTATTAAAAAATTGATTGAAGGCTTGAGACTGGGTGATATTTTGATTAGACCACAGTTAAGGGGGTTTAATGAATTTTACACTGAGCCACCTTATCCAATGCTTAAAGATTAAAAATCACTATTTAACCAATAGGCTTTCTGTGTTTATTTGAATTAATTTTAAACATTCAACATATCAATATGTACAGATCAGAGCAAATTAATGTAGCTATACAGCTACAGTATATATGCCATCAATCCTAGCTTCAGATCAAGGGTTTGGTAAATGTAAGACCTGTTGCGAAGCAGCTTATCAACAAACCCTTTGACATTTTTATTAGAAGAATCCATTTTTGCAATAAAATCCATATTCAGTATCAGTACCTGTGACACTAAATCATGCTCAGAATGTTCTGAAATTGCTCTGTTACCAGGAAAACCTTTCGTACGTGGAGGTCTTTTTTGAGTCTGCTGCCTGATGATGAGCAGAGATCCTCTGGAGCGCAGCAGTGCTTTTAGGACACTCTCAGACCACATCGGGCTCTGAGATTTGCTTGAGTCAGCATCACAGGACCCCATTTGTCCACAGCACTTACTTATAATAGCCTATTGCAAACTAGCATTCAGGGCCAGCCAAGGTTTCGTTCACTCCCCGACTTCATTTTGCTCCTCTCTGCTACATCACATATTACAAGAAACCTAAACAGTGCTATTAATAAATACACTAGATTTAAATTTCCTCTACATTGCTGTGGTCATCAATGGAGCAACAATAATGCAGTTTGCATCTTCCTTTATGCCACATATTCCTACTGAGGAATGTTGAAATAAAGTGTGAGCTAGGTTCTTTCAGGCAAATCTGCCACTTTCTTTAAAAGGTCCATATCTTAGGTTCCCATATTATATTTAACTCTGAGCTCCATTTACTAGATGACATTAATGTGGGGTTATGTGACTAAAAGAGTCACCGTTCCTTTTTGATGGGATCCTTTTCCAAGATCCATGCAGGCAGAGCAATGCAGAGCCATGTAGAAGATCTTAAATGAAAAAACGACATATGGCTCTAAACCAAATACATTGAAACACGCTAATTTTGCAAAATGTATTATTACAACTATTTCAAGGCGCCATAAGACACCCGGCAGCCTTTATTACTCCGAAATCATGCAAATGCCCTGGGCCACAGAGGTTATAGGGCACAGGATAAATAATTATGCTTGAGGGCTCAGACAAAGAGGATATTTGATCTGGGATTTCAGTGACTGCAATTAACTAGAAGCTGAAAAATTTTTGCAGTAAATTTTGCCTGAACATCATGGAGGGCATAAACAAGGCTTTTACTGAAGCAAGTTCACTTCTAAGCACAACTAGGTAAATACTGTATGTTTGCAATAAAATTAAACATATTTAATTTAGATATTTTGTGCATTTTGTGTCTGACAGTCTTGCAGTGTCAACTGATAAGTGTTAACAGTTAACAAACACCACTAAAATAGTTTTAGCTTTCTAAACCGGATCACATTCACAGGGAAAGTGTATATTTATCATAAATTAAATTATTCAGGTTTTTAACAAGACATGACAGCCAAAGCAGTAGTACAATCTAAACGTGTTGTGAATCTGTAAAAGTCTGGTGTTGTAGTCATCTTTAGATTGTGTGGTATTTTCTCCATGAGAAACTGTCTCGGTTTTGTTTATAGCCGTGTGGCTCTGTACTGAGAGATAAGGACACGAGATTTTTTCTGGAACTGTGGAACTGTGTGTGAGGTCATTACATCACTCTTCCTCAAGAGTGCATTCTCTGTGCTGGTAGTTTTTTGTCCTCCAACTCAGGGTGGCCCACGAAAGCCAGACCATGAAATTAACAGTCAGGTGGTGGAATATTTAAAGTCTGATTCTCTGTCTAGTAAGAGAAGTGAGATGCCGAGATGCCTTGTTGAGTAAACTTGTTTTTCATAGACTGTGCACAGCTGAGAAAACCTGTTTCCTGACTAAACATCATCTTGCTTACCAATTAAATTCAGTATCTGTTAGAATATATACTACACACCACTACTCTCAGTGTGGAAATGAGAGAAATGAGAATGTCTATAAGCTGCCACTGCTGACCAACCAAACTAACTTACTTTGTCTTTATAAAAATGGTTCTGCAAAATCAACACATTAATGTAAAGAGGCCACTTTTGAACACATCATGAACTTCTTTCTCTGCATTAGAACCCATTTACAAAGTGAAGCAGTGGGATGCCTCTAATGACGGGCACCTGTGTGGGGACAGTATCTGAAGGATATCTCAAGGATTCCAGCCCGCAGCCCTCTGATCTCAGGGCATACTCCCTAGCCACTAGGCCACTAGCTGTCCAATATGCTATTATCTTATATTAATACCTATTGGGTTTCATTAAGAAAAGCCGTATGACCATTTCTGTAGTTTTATATTATTATTTTGATCTTCATAGAAAATTGTAAGCACTTGTAACATGTTTAGGGTAATGTTGGATAGCAACCCTTTTAAAGCAGTGACTATAAAATAAAGCGGACCTGTAAATCAGTATTTTAAAAATGTTTTAAACAAACAGGAATCAATAACTTTTTTTTTCACCTTTTACAGACATACCAGTCTCTCCTCTTTCTCAAGCACTCTCTTTGAGCCCTGCATGTCTGCTCCCATCTGTCTCCACACACACACACTCACACACACACGCACACACACAGATACAAATTTTCAGACGCTTGCATTTCATAGGTGGTTGCATTTAACTTTTTACATTTAAAAAATTGTATGGAGAAAAGAGTACATGAACTGGAGGCAGCACTTCCCCCCAACCTCTGCAAGTGTACTGTAATTTTAAAACTGCGATATAATATCATTCAAATAAAATAAGTATAGCATCGTTAAATAAAAATA
>JBBKCR010000134.1:6914034-6935555 GCA_037577295.1 Ladigesia roloffi | reverse complement strand
AGAGAGAGAGAGAGAGAGAGAAAGACAGAGATACGGATTGAAATATTGAAAGAAACCATAAAGGGGCAACAAGAAAAGATGATGGACAGTGATTAGTGAAGGTTTTAAGAAATAGGCAGAAAGAGTCCATGACATGGAAAACGAAATTGCATCATATTACAGTGGCATTACAGAAACATTGTGATAAAAACAGTGCATTTACATATAGCCATCTTATCAGAATACAGCACGTCAAGTTGCCTATTTGCATTATTCAAGTTGCGCAGAGCATCCCAGCACTGACTGCTTTTTGAATGAGGTGTAATATCAGGCAGACAATGAAAACATTTGTCATTTGCATTTTTCCTAGAGGCACAGTAACAAAGAATGGTGGTTAACTTTAAGGAGTGGCTCGAAAAATAGCTTGCAAAAAAGCAAAACATATGCACCCTAATTACCTTTGGAGAAATAAAAACACAAAAAAACAATTTAAAATCCTGTGTGTGAGACACTAGAAACAAGTGGAGCTGGTCAACTCCCCGCCAGCCCTTCACTCATCCACTCTATGCGATCCAAACTAGGTCATACATTTTCACCATTTTGTGCTTGCTAAATCTAACAAAATCAGCATGCAAGCCTTTTCCCAGCACTAAAAGCAGAGTATGACGCAGGTATTAAAAATTAATGGACAATACAGTGTTCCCTGAATGCCAATTAAATCTCCAGAGGCCTGTCCTCGCAGCCTTCACAAATGCACAAAAAAAACAAACAATGAAGGAGACATGGCCAAAATAGAGATTTTTAATTACATCTCCCACCTCATAGTGGATTCATTTAACAGACGAGCCCCTGTCATTTCCATGCGAATACGAGCAGCATAATCAAATGTTCAGGGAAAGAGTGTGGAATAGTCCAAATTGTTCCCTAAAGTGCTCTTTACACTGCTGTTTCAGGGGAAAAAAAAGGAAGCACTTTTTTCCGCTGTCTTTGATCGATGGCCTGACCCAATGCCTGATGCGGGAGTTCATTGACGTACATGGTTTTGCTGAGGGACGTTGGGGCCAGAGAAGTAATTGAGATCCAGAGCTCCGTCGGAACGGCCATGCCAATCACAGCCATCTGCTGGAAGCTGGCTGGGAGGGACACCCATTACGGTGGACACTCACGCAAATCACCCAGCCAGTGCGGTCCCAGTCAGCCCGAACACAACACGTCCATGACTGAGACTGACAGCGCAAAGTGAAAAGAACATAAGGAAAAATGAAAATAACAGCCTTGGAAATTGTTGCCGACATCCTTTATAGCTGGTGCTCGGAATGTGTTTTAACTGAGTGCTTGTGTGTTCGTTGGCTCAAAAACAAAAAAAAATCTCATGGGAGTGCTCTCACTGACAAGGCAATGTCTAAGTATAGTCACTGCCAGAACACAACCTTGTATCTCCAACAAAAAAGTTACTTTACAGGGAAAATAAACCTTTTTCAAATTTCAGAGAAAGTTGTCATAAAAAGACTTTGTTCTAAATCAAGAGACATACTATAAACTGTGAGTTTAAGGTTCACTCACACTGTATGTTGCTCTGAGAGGAGTTTGACTATGTAGCTCTTTCATTCAAATACAGCTTGTAAGTGACTCTAGCCAATGTTTTCATCACTGTCCACAAACTAGGCTGGACGGGGCTCGTGGGATAACTATGGATAAATCAGCGAGGCACAAACTAACAAAACAGCAACATGGAAAGCTCTGGTTCCCCTTGAAAGCCTCCACTCTAACAAGAAGCTTCCAGCTGTATGAATAAGAACGAACAGCTACAGTCTCTGAGGAGTCTGAACCACTGACTGTATATATAATAAATATGATAGACACTCACAGGATAGAACATCCAGCCAACTGAAAACTTACTTAACCCTGCATTTATGAAAAGAAATAGTGTTACTGAATGACAAAATGAATTTGATCAAGTTTGCTTAGTCAATTACAATTGGAAAATAAAATCTTTCTTTCAGATCACATTTGAACAATTGTAATTAATTGTAATTATCACAAAAACTCAACATAGAAAAGAGCATCAGTCTCTTATAGCTAGGGATGGGTATTGTTAAGGTTATAATGATATTACTACTTTTATCGATCCCGCTTAACGATTCGGTACTTTTTTCGTTATTGTTATCGGTACTTTTATTGTGTTTTTTAATTAAAAACTAATTGAGAACAGAATAACAACATTTTAACCCCAATTCTAACACAAATGTAAAAAAAGTTGGACTCACTACAAATTAACTTTTAGGTAAGCTCTGCTTCATAATTTCTTCCTTTATTATTATTTATCTTTATTATTTTATTTGTAAATGCAGCAATATAGCAGTAAACGTCATTTTAATGTTTAATATTTATTTAGGATACTGCATAAAATATTCTAAATATTAAGCCTATATGTAGGTGAATGTAACTGAATATGTGTTTATTAAATGATTAACACTGATTTAGAGCCCTTATGTGATGTTTATGTTGTTATTTTAACACCTGAGCAGGTGGATAAGGAAGTAGAAGCTAGCATTTCTCTATATGCACATAATGCACTTTGGCTGGATGTTTTAATATATTGCTTGTGTTTCCGCCTTTACGAGCAAAAATCTTGTTGCACTTTTCGCAGCGAGCATTGTCCGTGTCCACATAAGATAAATGTAGAAATAATTTGGATTGTTATGCTCTCTCCACCATCGACACTCAATAAAAACAAGCTATTTCATCTTGTGTGAGTGCGAGCCCTCTTGTGTTGTGTGTGCACGAGCTCTCTCCTTTTCAATTTCTACAGTACCGACAGCAGAACCATTACTGTTTAAGCTTATCGATACTTCAGCCTTCTATAATTAGGCACAGGGGCCGAGAAAGTATCGGGTTTCGGTACCCATCCCTACTTATGTTTCATATGTGTTAAACTACTTTGTCTTCTATGTTGTCTTCTGTTTTTTCTTTCATCTCATGTCTTACATTTTTGTCTGTGAAGGCGGGGTTCAAGAAAGAATTTCATTGTGCTCTGTCCGATGTACTTTGCACACCTGACAATAAACCAAGTTCAACTTTAACTTCATTGTGAGGCACTCTGTGGTTAATCTCCTAACATGGTTTCCCATGTCCTTCATTTTTGTTAGCCTTTGTTGTTAGAATGAGTAAGTTTATTAATTCAGCATGTTGTTTAATTGGTGTTTTTTGTTTCATTGTTTGGCATTGTGTGCTGGTAGATTTGCCACAGTGTGATGTGTTAAGTCAGATTAGGAAATAAAACCTTCTACCTTTGTTGTTTTCGGTTGAACCTCCGAACTGCCACCGTTTGTGAACTTAAATACTGAACGTGGCAGGCCTGTCAGTAAGTTTGTGTGTGTTCTTACATTACTGCCGGAGCAACGTCTCATCCAGCCATGTGTGATTACCACAGGCTTCGTTAGCTGGATGCTTACACAGCAGCAGACAGGCCCGCGTCCAGTCAAGCGGAGGAGCGCTGTGTCTCACATATTCTCTGTTTTAATGACAAATTTGCATCTCCAAACGCCTCTCCTCCTTTCTTTCTGCCTCAGTCTCTCCCTCATGCCCTTCCTGAAGGAGTTCTTCCCACCTCCTGACGCCTCCCCCCAAATCGAAGAGCCACTGCTGTGGCGTAAACAAGATGTGACGAAGGCCCAGTGAGAGGTGGCTTCGCAATCTGTCTTACCGCATCACCCTGCTCACCTTGCATTGATTGTGTTGACAGATTGCAAACCTGCCCATAAATGACACACTAACACAATTCAAATAAAATAAGAAACTTTAGACACGTGTGCAGTTTTAAGACTAAGGAACAATTCCATTTCCATCTACGCAAAGTTGACAAAAAAATATTTAAATGTCAGGGGGTTATGCTGCCTCCTGTCATAATTATATCAGAAAGCTACACACTACTCTTGTGGTCTCAGTGTTCTTTTTTATTTCCCTCTCTCTGACTTTTATTGTGAGCATAGAGATAAAGGGAACTATTGAACTTTCTAAACCCTCTCTAAACCAACTTTCTGAACAAACCAGCACAGAGAGTACTTGAGTATCTCCCTGCTAATACCTTGCTCTGAATGAGCTTTGGCTTCATGTTAGATCTCAGGAAACCATGAGAGAATGTTATGCACTCAAATCAAGCATACATAGTGAGAGTTTTGGGGGGTTTAATGCAGACTCTCGTCCAGTAAACTGAACATGTATACTTTAACAATCAACAATGAACTGATCAGTGGAGTGTACATTGGTCACAACCAAACCAACCATTCTGTTCTTCAACAGAGTTCCTCTACCTTTCATCATGGCCAGATTGTTATTGTTAAACCAAGAGCTAGCCTGTCTTCACCAGTCAAATTGGTCATCAGTGTTTAAATCCAGTATATTGAGTGAGAGGACCAAAACATTGTTCAGTTTCAGCTGAGATACTTATGTTGTGAGTGGTTGGTTAGTCTAGTGGATAACGTTGCTGCCCTCCAAAAAAGATGGCAGGTTTCAATTTCTAATTCAGGTTCATAAAGAGACCTTGGGAAAACTGCTATCTCTGCATTTGCCTACACTTGTGATGCTCAACAACTGTGAGTCACTTTGGATAAAAGGGCCCAATCTAATGCCAGATCCAGGTCCCTGGAATTTAGGCACTGTTTATTTGAGTCGGATAGAGTGACTTTTCTCAAAACAAGTGTGTCGAACTCCAGCACATGTTGGTGATTTCCCTGCTCAGGAACACATGTTTCACCTCGCCTGTTAATTGTCAGGTTTAGTAAGTGTGTTTGAGGAGAAGAACCAAAAACTGTGCAGGACACTGACCCTCCAGGACTGGAGTTTGACATCCCTGCTTAAAGTATTAGAGAAAACATAAAGACAGAATTAATATACCACTCTACCAGCCTTGCCAACTCATACATATACTGGTGAAGTCATAATAAAACATAATTCACAAATTAATGTATGTAAATGTCACTAGTTCTTGTGCCAAGTCATTTTTGGACCACGTTCTACTTCTCTAGCAAAAACAAGCATATTTACAATGGGATCCAAATGTCTTAATTCTTGGGATTTTTTTACTGACTATGTTAATGCTTTGGTACAAAAATAATAGTTTTTAGCCTCACCACTTCCACTGATGTTTACACGACTCTCAAGTGTATTTTATCTATTCATCAGAAGCTTTTGCACAAACTGGAGTGGAGTCCATGCCAGCTCGAGTGCATGTTAAAAGCATAAGAGAGGCAGCAGATACAAAAAAAATCTCAAATCCAGATAAATGTTGGAAATGTTTCACTTTCAGTAATGCTGACTTTATAACATGTAAAGAAACCTGTTGCAAGGAAGTAAAACAAAATGAAAATAGAAGCATTGTATTCATATGTGTGACATCATTCTTCCAGTAGTTTTTCCCAGTAGGGCTTTCTAAAGGTAGGCAAAAACGAAAAATTTGTATAGCAAATTAATCATGCAATTTAGAGACCAATAACATCTTAACTGGCCAAAAGGTTAAGTCCCGTGTTTCAAGACTACACAAGTATGTTATTACCTGACATGATGGAGATTTGTTATTGGAATAGCAGTCAAATTGTGCAAAAACTGCCAAAAAATGTAGCAAAACTATAATAAGTAATTTATAAAACATGAAATAAGAAAGTGACTTCTAGTATTTGGCTTTGTTTATTTATTTTCAGTGAAATAACTCCTGTTCAGACTAGCCCAGGCAAAAGATGCCCAAGCAGAATGTGCTTGTGAGATTTTATTTCAGGAGTCTTGGTGGGAAATACAAACAAAGGGGACACTGAGCACAGCGTAGCTTCTGATAAACAGTGAAACAGAAACAGTTGCATAACAAAGCACTAGACAGCCACAGAGCAGAATGTTAACAATCCAGAAGAGGGGGGAGAGGGAAGTGCCAGATAACGCTGTGGGTGTGGCACATGAGACGCCTTGACATTAACAGAATGAACATTTTAGAAAGAATTCTCTTTTTATTATTAATTGTTACTGTGCTCATTTGCTATGTTAGGGATTGTTTTATTACATTTCTTGCACTGTTCTAACAAACTGAGTCACCGTCCATGATGTTGTACAACAAAAAAACATGACATACTTTGTATCATGCTTCTATTTTAAGCTGGCCCATCATTTTGAGGTGACAGCAACAGTAAAGTATAGGTGCATTTCTGCGAGAAAATGCTAAATGTGTTTGGAGACTTTCAAACATTGGTTTAATGGGAAAAAAAACTTACACACACTTTGAATTCAAACTGTCAATCTTCTGATATCATGAACAACATGTTACTGCTGCACCACCAATGGGGCATGACCTTGCTGGGTCGTACCGAGCCATTTCTGGTTAAGGATAGCTGAACATGTCACCATTGTTTTTAATTAAACTACAACAAACAGTGACACATGTCTTTTTTTTAATAACTGACTTGAACTGACTTGGTGTCTTGAAGTCTGTTCATGGGTCTGCTGAATGAGTTTTGCTCTGTGTATTTTTCCCTGAGTTTTGTAATGCAATCACACTAATAAGTGATACAGCAAAAATAGATGGATTAATACATCAAGTAATGGCCTTCAAGCTCATTTTAACATTTTATCGAGCGTTCTTTCAGGAGAAAAGTTTACTGATGTAAACTGATGTGTTGTAATTTCAGCTTTTTGACTAATTTTACTTTGCAGGCTAATGTATTTAACACTGCAACATGAAAAGCTTCTGAAAATCATTTCAAAATGGCCTTCCAAACATGGAAGATACAGCTTGCTTAGTAAAGTTAGTAAGGAAACCTAGTAAGCTTTAGTACTTTAGTAAAGTACTATTCCAAGAGAATCTCATTTATTGTGAACTATATGTCCTCAGGAAATAACTGTAATTCGCCAGAACAGTAGCTTGGACATTAAACTAAATGTTCTACTGCTTTAGATTCAAACACTGGATGCTTTCTTTGGTCAAAGTTAATGTTGTGCTGGAAAGCTCAGTAAACCCTGCATGTATTGCATGTGATTTTATCCTTGGTTTTAAACTGTCAGCTATCATTGTCATTTTCTGCCTTCTCACATAAGCAGGGTTTTATGAGTGAATTGCTGCACTAATCAGGGTAGGTATTAGACTTGAAAATTTAAAATGAAGGTAATTAGAAATTTTTTATTTGTTATTTTAATAATTCAATTATTTCATGACATGATTCGATAATACATTTTCATTCTTTAAATTTTACTTCACATAGATACATTAATTAGGTTAGATGTACTGTATCTATAGTAGAACATTTCCAAATCTTTATAACATGGTTCTCTAAAAGAACTATATCAGTGGGACCATAGGCCGCCATTAGGAGAGCGTTCACTCAGACTAAAACCCTGCGAGCAAAAGTAAACCATGCGTGGGGCTTTTTTACTAATTCATGGGGCTGTTTTAGTTGTTAAAGGATGTGGGACATCCTTGCACAGGGCACTCCATAACAGCTGAAACACACCCATGAATGAGCATGGGGACTTTATGGCTATATTGCGTTCCAGCATGTAAGCAATATGCCCCAGGTGAAAAGGCGCTAAAAGCGAAAGCCTGCCCAAAGGCAGTGCTTTGCTCAAGAATAAACCTAATGGAATAGAAACTTAGTAGAAGCCATGAAGCATGAGAGTGTGTGTGTGTTTGTGTGTGTGTGTGTGTGTGTGTGTGTGTGTGAGTGTGTGTTTGTGTGTGTGTGCATGTCTGTGTGTGTGCATGTCTATGTGTGTTTTGGGTGTTTGTGATTTGGCTGTGCCAGTATTTAACATGGACAATTCAGTAAATACCAGGATAAAGCTGGCCAGCAAATAGAACATAGAACGTACACTTCAGAAATCTCGAAATATTGTCTGACAGGTCTTATCACATCTATCACTCAAGCCAGCCTCTAATTTGAATCATTGCCACATTGCTAAGCAGGTGCTAATTCGATTTTTCGCGACAGTAGCACAAAAGCAGATCTTTTTCTTGCACACATTGCATGACTAACATCTGCGTCCGTAGGGCTGTGGTGGCTTACTGTGGCTGAAAGGCGATGATGAATAGCTCACTGGCAGGGCCTTATTTGTCTCCTTGATCAGTGTTATCTGCAGTTTTTTTTCTCCCTGGGATGCTGACTGTTCCCACTCCTCTAGTCCACCCTTTTTTCTGTGTGTGTCTCACTTGAGATAATGTCACTGGAAGGGCATGAGGAGCACTTTCGTTCCTCAACTCTCACAAACCACACTGGCTACTTTTCATCAAGCACCACAGCAGACATGGGAATGCATGTTAAAAGGTTATCGGTGGCCTTCAAAGATCACTATCAAAGACAGCACCTTGAATGCACTGCCAAAGAGAAAACCCCGATGTTGAAATGCGCTGACAAAAGAGTGTCAAAGGAAAGTGCCTTTTTGGAAAGGAATTTGTGAAGATGTCTGCAGTTTCTGAAATGTTTCTGAGGCTTGTAAACAGTGTACCTCAAAACTCAGACGAAAACTGATGTCTTCCCCCTGAGAAGAAAGGAAACGGTGCACAGTTGATTTAACGTGTGAGAATGTGCAGCAGGGGCTTGAAAGATCCCACTTACACCAACGAATAGGGCTTTCCCCAAAAACACTGTAAACAACTTTCGACTGAGGAAATTGTAAAAAGGGAAAGAGTAAATAAATAACCTTTTAAAAGTCCATATGGAGCACAAGTGAAGACAAACTAACAATCGGTCCAGAAATTGAATCATGGGTGCCCAGCTCCTTGATCCAACAAAGAGGGGGATTAGCAAATGGGAAACCAGCTCTCTAGAATTGGATTTGGGCACCACTGGCCTAAATAAAGGACTGGTGAATTTATGTAAAGAAGAACTATATGCTGTAGGTTCCTGAATGGTTTTCGACTTGGATATACAAGTGTAGGTAAAAATGGGATCGTTTATTTTAACTGGGGGTTCTTTTTCATACTCATACAGCTTATTTACAAAGAAAGGATCTTAGATGTCAACATAATTCTATATTATAATTGTTTAATCCTTGCAGTTGTTAGCGATGGAGGCTTATTACCTAACAAGTGTGTGCACATTCATTTGCTTAGCTGCTGTCAAGCTGAGAGATAGCAGGATAGCTAACATTTCAGTTCATGTTAACGTACAGGCATAATATATATACAAAATACTGAAAAAACTAGCACAGTCATCAATTCTTTTTTTCACATATCAAAATGATTTCATTTGTGTTTGAACTGAACACCCAATAACACAGAAGTGGGACATAATTAGCTCAAAAGATTATGAAAGCACATTGCACAACTGAAATAAAGTTCAAAATAATTTGACCACCTTTGAGATGTAAGTCAAAAAATATTTATGAATGTCTAAAACAATTTGTTACAAATCAAAATTGTAAGAATTATAAATGGAATATAAACGTATTTGATTACAGGGGGTCTTCGAGTTGCACCACAGAGCCTTGGGCAGTGATGTAACACAAATTTTGGTGTAGGTCAAGACACCCTAGCATCTTACCGATTACTAAAGTACACAAGATACCCCCTAGCTACTTGAAGACCCTAACAAAGTAGTAAAATAATAAAAAATAACTAAGCCACAGAAAAAAGAAAACACCCTCACTAGTACACCATGTTGCTGTGTCTGTGTCTGATGCCTACAACCAAAATAGTTTGGCCACTTAATCCGTAAGTAAAAGTGTAAGTCGAGTACGAGTGGAGGTGGGAGTGGAAGTGAGTTTTGTAAACTCGAAAAATCATATGTCGAGACTTTTGTAACTCAAGGACCAACTCAATGAACATTACTGATAGGTACAATCAGTTAAAAAACATCTACTGAAAGGTCTTTTAGGGATGCACAACGAATTGTTTAATGGCTGTGCTAAAAAACCTTTGGCACATTTATGTAAAATCTGATTTTCTTCACTCTTAAGTGATAAAACATACGGAGACCTCACAACAGCAATGCAGCTCTGATTTCCCCAGTGAGAAAGCTCTCCTGAGTGTATGTCAGAACCCCACTTCCTCTGTCTGCTCGTGTAATGAATGAGGTAATGAACTAATGATGTGCAAACTAATTGACAGTGATAACTTTAAAATGAAATTCATTCATTGAATAGTATCTCACATCGGCATTAGTATTTGTTTTATGTCTCTTTTGTAATCTGCATCTTTAAACCAGTGGCCATGGTTTATACTTACTGCATAGTTACTCATAACCTTGACGGCACTCAACAATATGTAAAATCGCAATCACGCCAAAGACTAATTCTAATAAATTACCTTGACTTTGATAAAACATTTTAAAGACTCAAAGGAAAAGTCTTCAGTGTCACAGAAAGCAGATATATGACCTTCATCATTAGAAACTAAGAGGCATTAAAGGCAACTCATAAATTGACAACTGCGAAGGGAAAAAAAATCCATTACAGTGCTTAAGCTGCAAATGCCCAATGAGAAATGAAAAGTGTCACCTAATGATAAAATACCATAAATCTTTGACAGCTACAAGTTAAAACGCCCTTGTAGTGGAGTGGAAATGTAAGCTGTGCATTAGGCGGAGTCGGAATGAAGGCTGCCCTTCCAAGCTCCTGAGGTGCCTCGACACAGCCCACGTTACTGTGCTTAAGAGTTTATACACACCACAATTTGTGCTAAAGTAAAAGCGAGAAAAGGCGAGAGGTCAACCAAGCATTTCATAGGCACAGCGAATGGCTTCGCAACAGTCGGAGATCTGCTGGGCCGCTGGAGACGAAGAGCACATGGAATCGTGGGTAGAGCAGCGGTGGCTGAGCGCACAGGCAGCTCTGAGTCAGAGAGGGAATCGATGCAGCCTGACAGGTGATGTGGCCATGCCAAACCTACTCTGAAAGGCCTCCAGACACTTTGTGAATATTTGAGGCGCTGGGATTTTTACAGGCAAGCACACAAATACTCCAGGTGTTTGTTCTCACCTTGCTGAAGCCGGGATGGCATGCAACAGGGTGCCAATAGACACAAAAGCAAACACAAAAAAATGTCTGGGTTTGTTTTGTTTGGGAAAATATTCACGAATAAATCACGTCGACATCTGAATTTGCTCTTTTTTCCAGCTCTACTGCACTTTATTTGAGGCTGCACTCATTGTTTCTGAAATTTTGAGTGTCTGAAGTGTCATATGAATAAGTGCAATCAAGTATGTCCTCATTAATTATTGACAATTATTGACAGATTCATTGTATTTGTATTCATTATTGCATAAAGTGAATCACAGTTTAGTAATACAAAAACCTTATGATGAATTTGGAGTATATGAATAAATGCATTTTATGAATAAATATCTTTGGGTACTGACAAGTATAGATACAAATGAACAAAATAAATGTTGGACTGTGCTATGCTCCTTCACTTTTACTGGATTGGAAGGTTCCAACACAGGAAAACGCACGCCATGCTCAGTTATAGCAGCCATGTACAATCCGGAATTTTAGTTTTTTTGCACTTGTCCATTTTTGTATTAAATAGTTTACTGTTCGTTGTCAGAAACCACACAGGCACTTTGAGAAATGTAATTGTATGTGGTACACAGGACTGCTCTCCCTTATGTAAGTCTTGCTGGCAGCCCTGGAGAAAGCATGGCTTGCTAGTCATGTAAGTCCTGTGTAAATCTAAAGCAACGATATTTGCTTCGATTTCAAATTCTCTTTGTTTGTTTTCTGACATTAACATTTAATTGGAAAAGCCAACTGTAGAATATATCTGCAAACAGCTTAAATAATTGCCATTGCATGATTATTTATTCACTGTGACTGGTCTTCAGCCCTTAAAAATGTGACAGGTCAGTATGGACCTCCCCCCTGCCTCACCACTGAAGCTGGAAAAAAAAAAAAAAAGTCTTGTGTAGGGTTGGGTATGATCTGGCTGTTTTAGAAATCAGAAATAAAGAGGCTAGATTCCAAAGCTGGGTGTCCAAGAGTCCACAACTTGTCTTGCTCTCTCTTCAATGGTAGGATGCCCTCCTCTCCATTCCTAACAAGCATGGACATCTGTTACCTTGTCTATCACTATAAGCTTAATGGTACATGTTCAGTATTACAAAACCTAAGAAAAACAAATGTATTTATTTAGTTCTTTCGGTGGCTTGTGACCAGCAGTTAAGTCCCCCCAACTTCAGGGGCTCCATGCATCGAATGGTCTGTGATTTGGTAAAAACTGCCACTACTTCAGTGGAAAGTCAGATATACGTAACAAAATCACGTTACTAAGTCAAAATACATTATTCATAGATAATCTAATTCTATGTCCCGTAACGACAGTGTTGGGATGTGATGGAATACATGCAGTAGCACTGCATATTCAGAATACAAAAATGAAGGATATGTATTAAGACCAGGGCAGTATATAAAAAATACAGAATAAGAGAATGAATGCTTTTTGAATCCATCTGCTGCAATATATAATAAATGTTCTATTTATTAAAATATATGCTTTTTTGTAATTTGTTTTGTCTGTGTTTTAAATCATCACACACATGCTAAACTGTAGATCCACACACAGTAACTTTGACTGACTGTGATACCTTTATATTCTAGAACCCAGATATTTGCAGGGGTTACATTTCCAGAGCTCCCGCGAATTGCGGAAAATGGCAAATTTGTGATACCCATAAATATGCTCTCAAAACATGTTACTTTCATTTTAAACTCAGCTTAATGCATTTAACTTAAATAAAATTGAGAGGTGATCCTGTATCCATACTGTACAATTTTCAATGAACTGCTGCCTCCTGCAGTGCTAGGATGTAAAATAAAATACTGCACTGTAGTTCATGCATGCACATTTTCTCTAGTATAAACAGGGTAAATACAGTTATTAATTGAATGTGCAGTAGTGTAAATACAAGACTTTAAGAGGAACAAAATGAAAAACCCAAGAACATTTAGAAAAACACTACAGAGCTCCACATAGGAAACTGTTCTAATGCGGGAAAGCTGGACTCCATCTGGCAGAGATTTATGATCATTTTGTTCATATTTATGATACAAAATACATTTTGTTAAAAAGTAAATTATATTTTTCTTAAAATTTAACACTATAATGTGTGGAATTGTATATATAATTTAACTGATCCTCACCTACAAATGACTAAGGCTGTGAACTGAAACTTCGCACGGGAAAACTCTATTCATTATTCTAGCTATTAAAGAAAAAGTGGAAAACCATTTACTGTTGCACACCAGTCAATAATAAAGACATTGTCAGCTTTGACTTCTAATTTGAAGAAACATCTTGAGGTAAGTGATGCTTTCAAGTTAAAACTCATCCAATGTAGGGTAGATTTTGAATCAACATTTTAAACCTATTATAAAAGTATTCAGAGCACATGTACTGTTTTATGTACTGTAACGGAATGCATTACTGAAAACTTTGCTAATTACTATTGATTATATGTTACTTTTTGCCTAACCCCAACAACACATCTCCTCTTTCACCTCCACTTCCACTACATGTCCCCCCCAGCCCCAGTGCAAAAAAGGTCCAGAGCTAAATATGAATTATCATCATAAACCGTTACAATTATCAATCAAAGACATCAGAGCTTGGTGCTTGTGAAATCATTAGAAAGATAAAAATGCACGATAGGATAAGAACATACCCCCCAACACCCTAACCCCCCCTCTCTCACGCACATGCTCCCTTTACTCAGACGCCTGATAAAAAAAGAAATAAAACCTCAGTATAATTACAAGGATTACTGAAACTCGCTATAATAAACATTTTCATGGGGCAAATCTAAAGGTAAACAGAGTGGTGCTAATTTGTGCTTCAGTCATGCTTTATGGTTCATATGATTTAATGACTGCCATGTGCATATAATTACTCTAATTGGTAACATATTCCAACAGGATTTAAATGTATTAACATCCGTTATACATATTCAGTTTATGCAAACTAGATAGCATGCCAAATTGCTTTTAATTATTTATTTGGAGAAACTTAACATGACGAAAGTTGGCACAAACATTGTTCAAAAAGGGCTTTTATTTTAATCTCCATCCTCATTTTTATCTTACGCACAACATTATTAAATATCTCTTTTAAATAGCATCCAAGATTCTAAAATTCATAGATTGCATTATAATTTCACCAAAATAGTGTTGAGGTAGGCAAGCGGGCTACAGAACACGTATGAGACGGATCATTTGGGGAATTCTTCCAGAAAAAGAGTTTCACCCGCTGAAGTTTGTTAGTTTATCAGATGCTGTCTGTAAAGCTCTCTTCTCTGAAGCCTAATGCAGAAAACAAGTCTGACCTATACTGCAGATGGCATCTTTTATAATCCTCAGACCATAATATTTTGTTGCCTCTAAGCCAGAAGTGTATTGATTAACTGCCCATTCTCTCGCTGGCCTTTTATTCTGCAGCCAAGGAATGGAGGCAATCCTGTACTTAACAGATTATGCAAAAACAATAAAAAAAAAATAATAACAGAACAAAACCCCATCATAAAACTGCGTCGCTAAACCAAATCTGTGCTTTCACCGCGAATTCTGGCAGCCACCAGCCGAAAAATGACAGCCTGTTGTGCCACTGCATGCATGGGATTTAAGCTTGAATACTGGCAAGCTAGAGACACTCTCTGTGGACCGAGCCTGCAAATAACTCCAGGTAGAAGAAGCCATGGAATCAAATATAGCTAATCTTCGTGTGATGCTGTAAAGCAATATATGAGATGGCATATCGTGCTGGATTTAATTGTCTTAGAACTTGGACTCGTCTGACTGCTATGAAGGAATGAGAACAAAAGACAAAGGATGGGATGGAGAGTGGGAAAGCAAGAGAGAGAGAGAGAGAGAGAGAGAGAGAGAGAGAGAGAGAGTGAGAGAGAAAGAGAAAGAGATAGAGAATGAGAGAGTACGAATACGAGAGACAGAGAGCATCAGTTGTCTCCGATATTGAATATTACGCATTATGCCCCAAGAATTTCTAATGAACTCCATCCAATCTCATTTGAATTGTTATCAGAGGCCGATTTGATTCTGGATTCCTTTGTGCGTGATTATCGATTGTCCGAAGAAAGGTGGGGGTAAACAGCAGGTAATTAGTATTCCCAGACACTTTTGCTGGATTACTCTCAATACTGCTTTTATTAGTCTGAGGAGTGAACAGAGACGAGGCGGGGGGGTCGTCACACACTCAGCTGAATAAGGAACAGACGCACGTCTCAGGGCAGACTGCCTTCATATTCCTCATATTCAGAAATGATTACAGCAAATGAAAGCAGGCATGTGGGGAGATTGGATGTCGCTGACCTTTTTGTGGCTTGGGGGTGGAAAAGAAAGTGGATGGAATGCCCTTAGCTGGGTGTCCATTAGGCGAGACAAAAACAGCCGTGTTGGGTGACGCACCTGTAACTCAATCCTCAAAAGAGGATATTAGCCTGGTTCTGGTTCATGTCTATCTAAACAGAATGGACACGGTGGTGACGGGAAGGACATGGCGGGCAGTGTAACTACTGGTGAAGCGGGATTAAGATGAGCTCGCGGCTTGCAGCAGCGGCAGAAGGATGAGCGCAGCGGGGACCAGGGCAGTGCGCGCTCTGTTTACTCATGCTAATAACTGCCTCCTTCATTCCCACAAACACTGATTACCGCAGCCACAGTGGGAAGCCTTCGGAGTGAACACTTCCTGCCTTCACCACATTAATTCACTATTATGAAACACACAACACCATTGGCACATTAGTAATGTCACTCTGAGGCGCATCCAGATTCGGCTAATGGTAATTGGTTCGCCAGAAGGTGCTGAATTTCTGTTGTTTCCCATTATGGCAACTCACTTTCCTCATTTGGAACTGGGAGACAAAAGTCCCTTCCAAGCCTCCACTAAAGTGGTGGTTCTATGGAACGGGAGTACCCTTAGCCCTGCAGATTTGAGTGCTTTCCCTGGCCCGACCCGCCCACTTCACCAAGGGGCTTTCAAGGCATTTTGATCCCAACAGCCACAGGAAAATATGTGAAAGAAAAGAGAAATCCGTTTTACTGCGTTCAATAACAGATTCGTAAACATGATAAACAGTGTAAAGAAAGGAGATTAAAAAATGAACAGAGAACTTCAGATTAGAACAGAATAGATCAGTGGGAAACGCCTATAAGATACGCCGAAAGATCTAAGGTATGGGATACTCTAGATCAGAGCTGGGAACAACTGAGCTAAGGGCGTTGAAATATTTCCCACTGGATAATACAGATCTTGGAAGCCATGATGGCGAGTGACCTGATCTCTTTGTACATTCTCTGAAATCTGCTGTGCTCCTTGTGACAGTGTGCAGCTGCTCTGGACCGCACACTACAAATGTCACCTCTCCGAGCTGCCGTGAGCTTTGGTACCTTCTCAGCAACCCTGACAGGGACATGCCACGTCATGCTTCATGGACCTGCCACTGACACCGTGGCCAGTCCCTATCATTCCAAAGGGAAATAACTTGGATATATATCTAGTTCTATCCAGCTGGATCACTGTGCTGCAAACTTGCCCTGTACAAGAGGCTCTACTGTAAGAAAATGTCTCCAAAGTGTTTTTTAAAAATCCGAATCTCATTAGAAAATAAAACCTTTTCTAATATATCTAAAAGTACTTTTTGGAGTTGAATCAAGCAAGGAAAGCACTTCACTGTCATAACAATAGTTGTATTTCATAAATGTGATGTGAACCAATGTAACAGATTTTAACTATAGACAATCATGGGCTGTTTTTATGAGTGCATTCATTATGAAATGCTCACCAAATATAAAGGGAAGATATTATTTTTTAATTTTATATATATTTATATATATATAAATGTCATATACAAATACATATATATGTATATATACAGTATTTCTCTCAGCATACCATTTCACTTTTCCCTGCTGGTTCGGAAGCCAGATGCTTAGTGACTGTTGCTTTCTGCAACACACTAAAGTGAACAAAGTGTCCTCGGAGTGGCAACTCCCACGCAAAGCATCTTTTTAGGGTCACAGAGATTGCCTTGAAAAGAAAAAAGGTTGTCCTCAAGATGTTGGCACCAGTACACTTTCAGTAAAGGAGGGGCGTCTACCTTTCTTTGTGCGGCTAATGCATTATTTAGGCATCTCTTAATGGCACTTAGGAGAGGGAGACATCGAATAAGCTTCAGAAGAATAGCACCTAATTAAAATAGCCCTTTTTATTTATGCACATCTTCAGTGCACTTCAGGCTTGTCCAGGTGGACAGGAGAGCCTGTTGGTGCTCTGATGGATGGCCAGCCCTTGGGCATGGCTGTCTCTCATTGATGTGGGATGGTCATATTGATTATACCTGCTGCCTGTCTCTCTGGAGCTGCCAATAGCCCTATCAGGTGTTCGACAAGGAAAGGCCTTGCCAAAATAAAGTAATCAAGTGCGGATCTGGAATCAGCAAGCTAAGAAATCTCAGCCACCCCCACCTTGATGAAAATCCAGTAGCTGGACCCACCACCAGCTGACAGAGAGTAAGCCCTCTGCTTGTCACCTGTCTTGAAACTCTTGCACTCCTGCACACACATCTCCTACCATTTCGCTTAAATATGCACCTCATTCCTGGAGATTAAAGTCATCAGTGGCTCAATGGGGCTATTAGGAGATTTTAAAAGGAGGGAGGAGATAAGCTGCTAAAATGACCCAGTGATAAGGCGTTATCCGTGCAGCAGAGAGAAGGTGAAACCACCTTTTATCCAGGTCTCTCTCCAAAGTTGGAATAATCTCTCACATTTTTTGTCATCAGCCTCGTCTGCAGTCGGCTGCCAGATATCGGTTTATGTGAAGGGAACGGAATTGGGGGTTAGAAACCAACGGATTTTACATGAAGGCTACATTTTTCCAAGACATGCATTTCTGGGATATTATTTAAAAAAGAGAATGCGGCGACAAAAAGACAAAGCAGCAATCGAGGCAGCAGGCAGGCCTCGCTTGTAATTAATTCTGTGAAAAATGTACAATGCAAGATTACAGTGTGCAAATGGCTGCATAATTATACTCTAAAAGTTAGACAATTACAGCCATGCACTCTCCTTGCACCAAAACAGCTGCATAAACATATGTAAATGAGCTCAAAGTCTATAATCGGTTACCTGTTCCAGTGTCGAAGTGAATGCACTGTGGAGCAATTTTGGTTTCACATCACTTAGTCTGGCATTAAGAATTACAAATGGATCAAGTTTCTGGGGAAAAAAACAACCCAAAAAATGAAAAAATGTAATTGTTAATGTGGCCCAGATCTTGTCAGACAAAGAGTCTCTTTTCAGTGCCAGTGTGATGAAAAAAGGCTTTAGGTGTTACATTGTTCTTCTGAAATCGTGTGATTGGAAACAATTGCCCTTTGTTCAATTTCAGCTTCAGTCAAGTCTCAAAATTAAGCCACTGTGCCACCAGGCTACAATCGGCTGCGGTGTCATCTCAACACCCTGAGCTGTAGAAGAGTCCAGCTTGGCCTTAAGAGAGCAAGGGCTGTTCTTTCCTCCGTACAGGCCGTGTCTGGTGGCCAGTGCTTATCAGTAGGCAAATCAGCTTAGTCGTTGACCTCCATGCCCTCTGGCGCTCATTAGGCCGAACGCTGACAGTGATGGAGTAGTGGGTTTCCTCCTGCAACTGGAGCTGAAAAGAGTGTGTGTGTAGGTCAAAGCTAGTAGTTGAGGAGATTAGCGAGTGCCTCTCTCATGTGCCTCACGCTCCAGGCAAACTCTCTTGCCTCCCAGATGAAGGCTGCAGTGGGACCCGGAATGTGTGTGTGTGGTGGAAAGCTACAAGCCTTACCCTTTCTGTTATTTTTTTTTTTCTTTCCTCCTACTTCTGCTGCAGTAAGACAGGGTAACGGAGGTGAAAAAGAGAGCACGGAGCGCGTCTGTGAAGGTTAGCCTAGTGCGCAGCTCCTCCAAGCACTCAAGGCTTTATGGGTACAGTGTGCTGAGTGCTCGAGAATGAGAGGGGATCAACCGTGGCTTTCCGGCACTTTCTGAAATAGGGGAGTCACAGGAAGTGGTGGAACTGAATGTGACAATTCAGCATCTCGCCACTCGTGGTGAAGTTAAGAGCACAGTCGAGAAAGCCCCATTTTGAAATTAACTATTATTTTAGTGATCAATACCCAGGGGTGCCGCCAGAAATCTTGGGCCCCATAAAAGATTAGAATTTTGCCCCCCTTGTTTATAAAGATAATATTACTAGCCCCTGACAGGGTCCCATGTCCGTGCTGGGCTCCTAGAATCGTTCTAACTTCCCCCCCCTGGTGGCGCCCCTGTCAATACCAAGCACAGCGACTCTCAGACCTGAACTTGTCACTGGAGCATATACACTGAATGTAACTAAAACTGTCAATAGAATTGTTACATAACTTTTCTGTACCATGTCAGTATTCTATTCTCATGAATGCTTCACCAATGCTCCATCAATAACCACATAAGCATTCTTGTGAATTATTCTTTCATTTAATGTAGGCAGGAAGCAGAGGACAAATAAATACATTCGAAAATTTCAAATAGATATATAGCCATAGACTGGCATTTCCATGTCAGTGAGTGAAAATGGAGGAAAATTATTTTGTCTTGGTATCTTAGAAAAGCAGGTATAGGTCCGATGTGTAAAGCAGATTTTCGACGGCCTTAAAAAATGAACTAAATAGTGTGTAAAGGTGAGTACATAATTTCACCTGACAAAACCAATTAGTGCTGCCTGCGCAAACAACCGACTGTTTTTGACTGAGACCTCACCAGACGAGGTGTTGAAAACCTGCTTAGTCCCACAGTGAGCCAATTATTTTCAGTTTTGCAAATCCGCCTCGCTTTCTCTCAGCAGTAAAGCGCACTGGGACTAGAATCACAGGGCTGGTTCTTGGTGCCGGTACAGACGCATTCAGACAATCCAACTGCCTCCCCTCCACCTCCTCCTCCTCCTCCTCCTCCTCTTCTTCTTCTTTCTCTCTCTCCTGCACAAACACACCC
The DNA here is from genome assembly GCA_037577295.1 of Ladigesia roloffi. Lineage (NCBI taxonomy): Eukaryota > Metazoa > Chordata > Actinopteri > Characiformes > Alestidae > Ladigesia > Ladigesia roloffi. Next base: position 6,915,602 of record JBBKCR010000134.1, on the reverse strand, counting down.
ATCACTGCGCCTCTATTAACTGCACTTCTAAAAATACTCAAATGTGTAATGCTAACATAAAGGCTTGATTCTGTGGATCTGATTACCGTCTGTAAGAAAACAAGAGGTGGGAAGAGAATTGAGAGCGAGTCTTTGGGAGCTGATGGCAGTGTGGGGAATCTATCCTGGAATATGTGGGAAGTGTGGCTAATTTCATTCTCTTCCAGGGGTGGGTGTGAACATGGGAGAAGTGTGTGTGTGTCAGTGTGTGTCCTTGTGTGTCCATGGGTGTGTGTGTGTGTGTACTTCACCCAAATGCTGTATGGTAGCAGACAGAATGAGCTGCTTCGAAAGAGACTCTATTCAAGTCTCCCCAGGCCATTTCCCCAGCAGGGGAGAAGAGCCAATACTAAGTTTTATTTCCCCTACTATCATTAAACCAGTGTTGGGGAAAAGATTTTTTTTTGGTGGTGGAATAGCATGTGAAGAGAGCAACTCTTTGAGAGCAGGTGAATAAAAGAAAGCTAATTCCCCTTATCCAAACCTCCAACAGAGATTTTAATTGGCCATTCAACTATTCAATTACAGCGGATTGAAATGGCACTTATTACTAATATTTGACCTTCAATTATAATGACAGGTATGAAATCCATTATCAGAAACCAATCCTGTTATACCATACTGCTGCAAATCGACATCTACTGCTGTGCAGTAGTCAGGAATCACTATAGAAACGGCTCACTTGGGTGGAAACGTTCATTTGTGCAGAACTTAAATGGCTGCATTACGTCAACATGCACATCTAATGTTCATCTCCACGTAGCAAATGAGCTGCTTACCAGGATGTACTTCTCAGTTTGCCGCATAGAGGCATGATCATTGAACTTCATGCTACATTTAAGACATCCAATAACCATCATAAATTAGATTACTTTAGCCTCAGATGTTAGCATAATGTTCCAGGTCTAAATGATGTCTGACATAGAATTAAGGCATTTCCAGAAAGGTATGAGACAGTAGTTGTTATGGATTTCATTTTATTCTCTTAACTCAATCTGATGTACAAAAAGCAGCAAACATTGCAGTTATTTTATCATGTTTTTTCCATGTATTTGGTCATCAGAATATTCAAAAGCTAATTACTGCTCAGACTGCTTACATGTTTTTTAAGTATACACTTAAAAAGGGAAATAAGTTCATCTCCTCACAACAAATAAGAACTGATTAGGCCAATGTAATTTGTCACTTGCCCAACAGGACCATGACCACAGAGCTTTCATAATTTGAATGCAGATACTCAAATGTTAGCACGAGTTAATTTTAAATTAATATTCTAATAATATATTTAATATCATATATTTAAAAAAAATGTTTTTTTTTTCTTTTTATCTCCCATGGGCTTCCACAGGGCATAGAATTGCATCTAATTTGAGATTCTAAAAGGAAAAGTGGAGTACAAATGCACACGTAAAATCAGATCGACAGCATCAACTCAGGTCCCCGTGTGAATAGCAAATGTATTATTATTATTATTATTATTATTATTATTATTATTATTATTATTATTATTATTATTATTATTATTATTA
>JBBKCR010000134.1:6871818-6885821 GCA_037577295.1 Ladigesia roloffi | reverse complement strand
TGTGTGTGTGTGTGTGTGTGTGTGTGTGTGTGTGTGTGTGTGTGTGTGTGTGTGTGTGTGTGTGTGAGTGTGTGTATCCTGGTAAAAAATGGGTTTATTACAAACAGAGTGGGACCAGTTCGAGAAGAGCCATGGCAATACAGAGCCAAGGGCTGCTGGGATTGCTTCATTTACATTCCACAGATTGCATCAGAAATTCTGAAACACTGTTTTCCTTTCCACACCCCAGTCATCCACCCCTTCCCCAACTCCTTTCGCTTGTTAATTGGGGACAGCGTGGCAAGAAACAGATATGCGCTGACACGTAAGCACAATAGCAGCATCAAACAGCGGCCTCTAATTAGGATGTGTTAATGAGGATGGCACCATGCTTGACCATGACCGTGATATTCTATGAGCAAGTAAATAGAACAGACATTCTTTCCTCCTATCTGCAATTTGCCAGGAAACTCTTGCATGCCTGCTGCGCCCTTTAGTTGGGCATGCATGCTTTTTTTTCCAAATCAAGAAGGCAGTTGTTGTGGCAAATATTCCCTTCCATCCATCTGAGGACATGTTTACAAAGCTTTCATTTATGAGTGATTCCCAGGCCCGGCGAGCGCAGCCCCAGCGTGACGTTGATTAGGAGGCTTGTCAGAAATAAGCTGGAGAGGCCCCCGTTCCACAACAGACCTGTATTCATTTAGTTCTGCCGATTTGCACCACACCGTATCTCGGTCTGCAAAATTCGCCATGACATGAGAGTGAATTTTGCCCTTTAAAAAAAAAAAGCGAGAGAGCGGGTTAATCTTTCTTTCTTTCCCTCAGCAACCTCAATCTTACTGTGGCCAGCATTGCCTCCTGTGATCCCAGGCCGCTGCAGTAAATTAAATTAAATAAACCCATTAGTCACAGAACTACTACCTCCTCACCTCTGCCCAGATGCGCTTTCATGGTTTGTTGGCCCTTTAGAAGGAGCTTGAGGGACTCGGAATGGCAGCCATGATTTCAAAGTGACCTTGATTTCAATGGAATTGGGGCCCATCTTCATTGTTTAGCAGCCGGATCAATTAAAAAAACACCTCTGACACGCGGCAAAACCCAATATGCACTGCTACAAAGTGTGAGCTAAATATACAATCATTTAAAAATCAATCAGCATTTAAGAGTCTGCACCTATCTCCTCATTGGACTTGGAGACTACAGGCAAATTCAGGGAAGAGGACTGAAGAGGGTGAAGCTGCTGGCAGACAGCCTAACCACACTGAAGCAGGTAGAATGGACTGACCATCTCCAGCATTGCATCTATATCCCCAACAGTGAACTGCATGTCTAAGCAAGGAGTCACATTTTCTCCCCATGCTGTTATTTCACCCTGTCCATTACCACTGTAAATCATGAAGAACGTGTGTTTACTTTGGAGAGATAAAAGGAGAGAAACACTGACTCAGGTTGAGGGAGAATTTAAATGAGGTTCTGTTACAGGAGAAAAACCATACATCACATGTTTTCTGAGAACTCCCTCATAAGCTGATGCTGTTTTGAAGATCTATTAAATAAAGTCTGGAGTAAAAAGCTTGTTCGTGTTTTTGTTTTGTTTCGTTTTTTATGGTTCCTTTTTGTTCATGCTGCACGTCATGTCATATCATTTTTACAGATCCTGAATCATCTATATTGTAAAGTACCAAGGATTATGTGCAATAAGGCATGCTCCATTACACTTCAGTGTGATGAGTGTTTCTATTACCCTTTTAAGCAATACTGGAAAAACAAATAAGAAAAGTCGATGTAAAAATACATGAATTTACAGGCCAACGCTAACTTTGAACTTTGAGGCATGTCTAGACGTAGTTTAATGAACCGTACTAAAGGACCTAGCAAGGGAAAAAAAGAAAAAAGGCTACTAATGCTTCAGTGGTCATATAATTTTCCTCTTAAGAAACCTTGTTCACTAATACAGTCTCAATGACTTGACTCATCTAATCATGCTAATCTGTAGATGCTGAGCATTTTTGTCAATATGCTAAAAAAAAAAAAGGTACACCAGAAGAACATAATGTTCCAGACATATCATATTCCCTCTCAGATCTTTGCAACACTTCCACTTTGAAGTGTTAATAACGCTTCAAGGAAGCAAAGAACATCAATCCTCACCAAATCTCTAATGCCAATAATCCAAATTATCCGGGAAAAACAATCACCTTCTGATATACCAATTAGTAATTAGCATAATCCCTAAAAGCATCCCTTTTTCATCTCATCGGATTAGTCTAGATCTCAAAGAGCCCTGGCACATGTAGCTGTTTCTATATAAAAATCACATTTACCCAGGCAAAATGTGTGGAGCCATTCTCGCGCAAGGCTTAATTAATGGAGCATGCACATAACCGATGGTGAGGAACTTAAAGCTTCAACACATTTTGTTGCCAGTAAAGTTGAAAATGAAGAATGGGTCTTGCGCATTCATTTATTTATTTAATTTGTTTACAAAAAATACAATCTGGACAACTTTGGGCTTTTATGCAGGGACTATGTAGAGAGCGGTTTACACTTCTAATACTCAGTTCCTACATTGTTTCACACTATGCTAAAATTATTCTAGCGGAATACCCCGCGGTAATTTGAGGCAAGAAAGAGCATGAATAAATAAGCAGTGTAAAGCGATGAGAAACTTCAAAGGCAATGGGACAATCAGAGCAAACAAGCTTTCTGGAAGCCAATGAATGTGTGTGTGTCTTTGTTTGTGGCAGTGACTCAGGAGTGTAAACAGAGGAATTAGCTCACACCTCCGGAGTCTGAGCACATCTCCCCGCCATAATTGAATTAAGCCTGTCACAATCTTCCGAGCTGTGTATGCTAGTCTGTGGTGTGAGGTGTGTGTGTCATTGAGCATGTTTGGCTTCTGTAGCCGAGGCATCAACAGTCTTGCATTTTGTAATTTTGCACCTTTTTTAGCTTCTGATATCACCCCTGATATGGGATATTACCCTTCCTTCCGAGGTCTATCAAAAGCTTACTTCTATTATGCCTTCTTTCTGGTTGTGTGTATCTCTGATGTGCCCTCAATGTCAGCTGTCACAGAGAGAGAGGCAGGTGAAGTCATGTGTCGAATGCATGGCAGGAGTTCAGATTTCCTCGTCTGTTCAGTGCATCCCTTCGGAGAAGCAGTATAGCCCCGCTGAGTTAAATGTCAGGTCAAGGGAGTAGGGCTACTACATGCTAGAAACAGCCTGTCTGCCCTTGCTTCACAGCCCCAACATATCAGACTTCTTGTCTGAGTCTTACATGCTTGCTTTTGGGGCCTTGTGTCTGGAGACTTGGTCACCAAGCAACTCGGGAGGAGGAGAAGAAAAGAGATCCTTTTGCCCAGGAAAGGGAAAATTGGTATCTTGTTAAGTGTGAGTGACATATATTTTTATCCAGGGGATGAATTAAAAATGGCTGTAAAGCAGCACTTGCATTCAATTGAATCGTTGTTCCTCCAGATTAATCCCAGGGAGATAGGAACCCTTTTAAGCCTGAAATGACTTCAACTTCGACTTTACTTTTGGTCCCAAATAAATCATTTAACACTGTGCCTGTCATTTTCAAATTATTCGTCCATGAAATAGAACTAAAAGAACTGCTTCGACACTTCAAAAAGCCTTCCTGTTGATGACAGAGGAAGCGAGAGGCTGAAATGCATCCAGGTTCTCTTTGAGCACCAGTGAAAATCCACGGGACGAAGCTGTGCATTAATGGCGGCCTGTATACCAATGTCATTTTTTTCTGTGGGAAAATTAAATTGGCAAATTTAATCCGAGGCATAAGTGAATTAAATGACTGGAATTGAATGATGATCATCACTTTAGGATCTTGGTAGCAGGACGAAGCCCAGCAGGAGGAGGGAAATGAATGTCAGAGTGGGAGGAGTGTTGTGAGAAGAACTCAAGGAAAGGAGTAATTGTGTAAAAAAAAAAGAGAACTCACTTGATGCAGCCTAGACTTTTCTTTTCAGCTACCAAGGATACAGTGTCGTGACTGCCACTATAATTCTGGTGTCACAAAAGAAATGGACTCGAAGAGCCCCAGCAGCTGACCCCTGAGTAAGTGTCACAATATGAATTGGCTTCTTTACCTTGACTCTGGAGGCCACAGAAAACCTTTTCCAGACTCTCTGGCACTGCGTGAATGCTTATGCCTTAAGGCACCCTGACTTTAAATCTCAGATGTAATTGGACTGTCAAGACACTGTCTGGGATTGTTTCCTGGGGTCCAAGTAAATGTGCACACAATAAGATGCAGATTCCAGGGCATGTCTGGATACTATCCATATGAGGTCAAGGAAAAGGGCAATTACTTCCTTTATTTCCTCTCGCTGTGTCTCAGTCCTTGCAGCAATGAAAGGACTATGAGACGACAGTATAGTTGTGGGTTTCCTTGCCTGATATTTGGCAGCAGAGAATGAGCCAGAGACTGCAATCTCTCAGCGCGAATGCCTAGTCAAAATATGACAGACAAGATAGATAAACAAGAGGTATTTCATGAAAACGCTGGTGGAGGCACCCGCATCTCTAGCGCTGGTGGGTTTAATCAAGCGGAAAAGAGGGCGCTGAGACAAACCAGCCTGCCGCAGTCCACCCCTTGCGACAGGCGCTGGAGCGTGCTGCTAATTAAAAAGTTTAATTCTGCAACTGCGGTGCTGGCATCCGAGGGCCCAGAGGTGCGTCCTTGCATGCCTTGGCGAAGGCTTATCAGGGGCAGCCAGATTGGGGCATCCCGGGAAGGAGCAGTGAATGCAGAGGAGCGGCAGAGTAAGGAGACTCGGCACCCAGCCTGGGATTGGGAAGGAGCCCACACCTCTCCCCTTCCCCTTCCCCTGGTCTCAATTGGCCAGTCAGGAGGCGAGGAGTCACGGGCTTGAAGTGAGGAGCAGACATGCTGAGGCTTGGGTAAACAAGGGATAAACGCTGGATTTGGGGCCTGGCTCTGCTTCGGTCAGCAGTGGATCTGTGTCCGTCTCTCACTCCTCCTGACAGAGGCTCCTGTCTCAGCACCTGATAGAGAGAGGATCAGCTGGGCACATCACTCTCTTTTCCCTTTAAGAACCACCAAGAGATGGCCCGCCGCCACAGTCTACAGAACACAAACTCTATACTGGTGAAGGAGAGCGTGGAGGAAAACAGTTTTCGAGCTGCAGTGATGTAGCATTTAGCAAGAAACAAAAGTGCCTCGGTGGTTAAATAGATACTGGAATGAGAGCACTTCATTGTGTAACCTTGGACAGAGTAGAGGCACTGTGTGGGCTTCGAAGTTGTATAGCTTCTCATTCATCAGAATGCATTTTATCGCCAACAAAAGGAAAAGACCTTGGTGCTGGCAGTGCTGATTTTCACTGAGAGTGTCTGAAAGACCACATCCTTTACTCGCTCGCGACCCGATGCGAAAATTGAAAAATTCTCCCAAGGAGAAGCAGTTTCAGGATCTAAATAAATGTGCCAATCAATGAATGTGTATTGAATAAAAAGCAGAGAAGATTTTTTTTTCTTAATTGAAAACAGTATGACCGAAGTCTATAGGACTCGCTAAATTGGGAAGTCAGAAAACAACATACACAACAATTAAGTATTACATAAACTAAAGGAAATTCATGTATAAAATCAATAAAACCAAGGGACCTTGGTACTGTCTTTTCGTACAACGAAAGTGTCGTTTTCCTGCAGAAAGCAAGACTGCCACACATCATATAAAATGGAACCCCATGTATTTCATTAATTCTTAAGCTCTGCTGTAAATTAAGTTTTAATTTGCCCTCTTTTGTTCTCCAGCACCTCTTTAAACCTGTGGTGGAACCCTTGCGGTGGTGTGACTAGCCTAATTATGGCGGAGCTATTATCACCTGACAGAGAGGATGCATTTACCCATTTGGATAAAACTGGGGCCTCTCCTGAAAGCAGCGATTTTAACAAGGCATAATGTTCCTCCCTGACAAATCTTTAACCATTGTGTCAGGTGGTAAAATAAACGCCAATGAAGTGTAGCATCATATCTTAAGTCCAAGAAGATGGAATAACTCCTTGTGCGGTATATGCCTGCTAAATAAGCCCTTGAAGGCCTTTTACTCATATATATCAAAGTGACTGAATCAGAATTCTCAGTCAATAGAACTATTATTACATTAATGAAACGCGTTCATTTTAGTGCCTGCTAACAGTGACAAGAAGATTGTATTTTATCCTTTTTTTCTCTCACATTCACTGCCATCAGCATGTCTACCATCTCTCATAACAGCTTTGCTATCTCCATCTGATCTGGCAGATAATTCAACTGAAAAATCTTAAATACCTTGGAATTCCATTTTCAATTTTACTTTATTTAAAGATAAAGAAGTTTTTTCTTCTTACCATGTTACCGTTTGGGATAAACAATATACACTTATACACATTTTTGGTTTGTTTGTTTTCTTTCTTTTCCCCTGGCTTACCATGCATCATCTTGAGGTTAACTTTACTTGGCTGGAGAATGCGGAAGACAAATTTGCGGCTGCTTAAAAGATTTGCCCTGCTCAGGGGCTCTGAAAACACCCTGGCACTCTTTGGTGTTATTCATGTAAGCCTGTCATCCTCTCCTTTAATGAGCCCCACACCAAAAGCATAATGAAACGATTCGCATTAACACCCAGCAAATGAAGAGCCCAGGGTTGAACACTCCTCTGAAGTGCAATGCAGCAGATGCTCCTCTGTACCCACAGCCTTGAATTACAGTCCAGAGAAAGTGACGCCACTGCACCACCAAATGCACATGGCACCTTTAACGCTCACTCCTTATAGAAACTCAAATATTCAGTCTCTCTCAGCCCATCTTCAATAGGTGTGTTGCTTGGATGAATGGCTCTCTTTACATACACGTCCTCTGCTGTCATGGGGCTGTAGTAAAGGTGGCAATCTGAGAAACAGCACTGAGTCAAACTGACAAGCGAAAAAAGCAAAAATAAGATGATGATGTTAAGTGGTGTCTGGTTGATAATATTGATTTTAATGCAAACTTTTATATAATAAGTCTTCCTACATTGTTTTAGGAACAATATTCCTGTGGTATAGAATCAGATTTTTACAAAAATGCTTGATTTAAAGTACCATGTGCTGAAAGAAGACAAAGGTACACGTTCAAAGGATGATTTTGGGGAGCTTTACGATTGGGATTGCATGGGACATAGGGTGTTGAGGGGGAAACGTGTGGGGCAGCACGTTTCTGTGTAAGCACTTCATGATTTTGGCTCACTTGGGAGGAGGCTGACACTGGGCAATAGAGCCTCCACCACATCTGATTCACCTAAGCAGAGGCTCTGAGCGTGTAGTTGCCAGTAGATGAACCACGGTCACGGCAGATATTCTGCACAATACAGCACCCAATGTGTGTGTGTGTGTGTGTGTGTGTGTGTGTGTGTGTGTGTGTGTGTGTGTGTGTGTGTGTGTGTAAAAACTTTGGTTAGTGAGGACACCTGGTATTTGGGGTTACAGGGGAAAAGGCCTAGAATGAAATTACTGCACGTCATACTTAGTTATGAAGACTAGACATGAAACTAGACAAAAGTTGTGCAAATACTAAGCAAAACGCAACAATGTTTGCTTAGTATGTCTACGTGTACCATTTAACTGCACTAAATGTTCTCTAGTACACTAGTACACCAAAGTTTATTATTTTACACGGGTCATTTTGCAAATGTTTGATGTGTGAAATGCTTAGCCTGTAAATAGGGAGTGTCTGGCATGTTATTATTTTGGATATGAATAAAGACAGCTGTGACTAATTTCTGTTTATACACACACCTGGAGTACTTGGGCAAAGACTCAAACATTGACCCACACCCATAGCGCTATTGCTGTTATTATTTAAATCAAATTTGGGGCTCAGTGAGATTTCATACACAGAAGCCACAGAATGGCTGTGCATATGTATGAGTGGAGAGAAAAAGAGAGAGAATGACGGCAGTGTTTGCCAAATTAAACAGTAAGCACCTGCATACAAATATTGATCACCTATTTTACTACTCTTGAAGATGAATGCAATAACCAAGACACATTTATTTTATGAGACAAATTAGAAAAATTGCTTTTTTAAACCACATATTTCCAACCTTGGTAACTGTGAACTATGAACAGATTCCCCAAAAGGTGACTGAAGCAAGTTTTTAAATATTGTGTTAAAAATTAAGGGCTAATATAATACAAATGCTTGCCAAGGCTTTCATTATAATAGAACACTAATGTTGGATTCAAAACAAATATGGATTTAAAATAAATAACGAAATGGTAGTGAATTAACTGAAAGTGTTTTTGGAACCTAAAGTGTTTTTATAATGTTTTAGCTCCATGAAAGGCTTATATTTAAATAACATAGTGTGCAGGACCATAAGAAAAAAAAGAAGGCATGATTGCGCGCACCTGTACCAGTCGAGCCCCTTCTCGTAGTTCCTGTCGAAGAAGTGAGGCTCGTTTCCCACCGCACGGACATCGGGGTGGACCCTCAGAGCCTCGAGCAGAGCTCTAGTACCTCCTTTCTTCACTCCGATGATGATGGCTTGAGGAAGTTTCTTCTCGCCGTAATCCGAGGTGCAGTTGGGGACTCTCCTGAGGCTGCTGTCCGTGGTGCTGAAGTCCTGGTGCTCTTTGTCCACAGCAGCGTGGAGGCTGATCCCGTTACTGCTGCTGCTGCTGGTGGTGCTGGTGGTCGTGGCGACCGCCTGAGCTCGACTCCAGTCCGTGCTTTCCTCCTCCTCCTCCTCCGCCCGGTCCGTGGAGATGACGATGGTCTGTTCCGTGGCCGTCCTTTTCCCCAACTCCTCGTCGAGGTACGCCCGGGACGCGGTGGAGTAAAGTTTGTCCCTCAGCGTGACGAAAGTTGTCTCCTCCGTTACCAGCCTGGCCTGGTAGACGTAGTTCTCCTGCAGGGGAAACTGCAGCTGTGAGTTGTAGCAGCTCATCAAGCTGTAGAACAGGTAGGTGACGGAGAGGGAGAGGGTGAACATGAACAAGATCTTTCGGGGCACTTTAGAAGTCAAAACCGAAGTGCTGGACCAAAATGCCATCTCTGACAGCAGTGATCCCTCTCGGAGAAGTGGCCAGACATGTTTCCTCGCCCTTACCTCCTCAAGTCTCGCATGGACACTCAATATCAAACAACAACTACAACAACAAATGTCACTGTGTGTGTAAGACAGAGACAAACAGAGAGAGAGAGAGGGAGGCAGAGAGAAACACGAGCCCTCTCCTGCAGCCCGCGCGTCGAGAAGGAGTTGGAGCGCGCGGCGCGGGCTTCAGTCCGCGTGGTCGAGGGGCGCGAGCGAGCGAGCGAACGAGAGAGAGAGAGGGCGCGAGTGGGGTCGGGTGGGAAGGGGGTGAGAGTGGGGGGCGGCGTGGAGGGAGGGAGGGGGGCGATAGAAAAGGGATCGTTAAAATTCCAGAAGATCGCCCGTCGCTCCCGCGCGCATCGATTTCTTTATTCCGGCCGCTGACAGCCTTTGTCACAATTTATCGGACTGAACTTGCAGACGAGAAAGGCGGCGCTCTGGCGTCCTTCCAAACCAACACCCCGGCTTGATGCATCCAGAGACTGACGGACCAAGTCTTGGCATTTTACACGCACACGCATGCACGCGCGCAAATAGGAGAGAAAAAAAGGAAAGAAACGAAAAGTCTTTGAAGGCGGTTCGCCCACCCGATCAGCCTCAGTTCAGTTCAGCGTGGATCCCGCCGTCCTTCACGCGGACATTTCATTTCTTGTTGCTGTTGTTTCTCTTCTTTGCTGCTCAAAGGTATCAAATGGAGAAAGGGACCAATGTAAATCCGCGCGCGACGGTGCTGCCGCTGCATCTGCTGATGGTAGTGATGATGGTGGTGGTGGTGGTGTTGGTGATGGTGGTGGTGGGATTTTATCACGGAGCCCCTTCCTCCCACTGCTAATCCACTAACTTTGAGAGCTAGAAAGTGAACAACCTCCGCATAAATATTCATGCACTCCTCTGAGTGGCTACGAGAGGCGCGCGCTGATTGGAGCACGCGACCAGAGCATCAGTGCGTGAGCTCACAAAATAGCACTAAAGCAGGGGCTTCGGGATACACCCACGAGCTTTACAAACCTCTACCCCGGGAAACAAGTGCACAACAAGAGAGAACATGGTGAAATTTGATTACTTGTGAACCAACTTTCTTTACTCTATAAATGATTCGTAGTAAAGTGCGCACCATGTAAGAACATGGTGGCATTTGTCTGTTTGCTTATTTGTTTGGGAATGATTTTTTATTGCACTAAAACTGATTCTTTGTAAAGTCAATGAGTCTGTGAAGTATTCTGTATCTAAAAGGCTGTTTTTCATTTTAGTTTGTTGTATTATGGAGAATCTAAAGTGAATGTTTTATAAAGCTTCCATGTAGTGTCAAAATGGGTTCTTTGGGGTTAAAAGTAAAATAATATTTTTAAATCACCTTGTAGGTCACCCTCAGGCCTTAAGGAGAGCTTTGTTTTTTTCAGACCATGGACTCCACAAGACCTCTGAAGGTGTGCTGTGTTTTCAATCATCAAGACACTTGCAGCAGATCCTGAAAGTACCCAAAGGTACAAAGTGAGACCTGCATGAACCAGGTTTGTTTGTACAGCACATCCCACACATGCTTAATTGATTTTTGCTGTTTTACACTATGCATTGTCCTGCTGGAAGAAACCACTGCCTTTAGTAAACATTCTGAAGGGCTGTACATGGTCACAATATTTAATGAGGTGGTATATGTCAAAGTAACATCCACATGAATGTAGGACCTGATTTCTTCCAGCAGAATACTGTCATGAGCATCTTACTGCCACTACTGGCTTGACTTTTGCCAATTGTGCATCTCTTTCCAAGACAAGCAACACACACTCACCTGACTGTCTACATGATGGTAAAGACAGCAGTGTTCCATGCTCTAGTTCTATGCCCACAGTGCCATTATTGGCACTTTTTGTGTTCTGATACCTTACTGTCATAGTCAACATTTTTACCTGTTTTTCTTGGAGTAGTTCGTCTGTGGAATCAAATTAGACATGCCTATTGTTTAATGAGTGTCCACTGTATACCTGCTACTCCGAAACAATCATCATATTTTGGCTATCTAGTGCCTATCAATACAATATCGTATGCTATATTATCTTGTATGATACCTTCTTTCTCAATTTTACATTTTTATGTCTCTTTTTATGTCTCTTTTAACAGTTAAGACTCAGTAGTGGTACACATTTGTACACCTGCCATTAGACTGCTGCTGCCTTTAGATTTCCTTTTAATAATTGTAATATCCTGATGACTACACTTCTGATCGCTACATTTGCACTACACGTAGAAGCTCGTATCTGCCCTCTACTGGACTGACTGATACTACATTTCACCAGGAAGTGAACAGAAACCCCAAGATGAAAAGGAGGGGGATAAATGAATTTGAGGGCAAACTAGTGATTTGTATGTATGGAGGAGCGAATAATTTTTAATCACTTTGACCATGCACTGAACATGCACTGTCGATGATGTCCCATTCCCTGCATGAAAAGCTGTGCTATATATAGACGGCTGCAGAGTAGTAGTGGAGGCCAATTCAAGGTGAAAAGGCTTATGTAGTGCCAAAGTTCATTTGGCACATTTATAGCCACAGTGTGACAGATTGTATTATTCACTGAATTGACTAAATTCACAGAGTTAGACTTATGTTCTTTAGGGAAATAAATAGCAGAGATCTGAAGTGGAGTAAGGTGTCCTTTTCCATTATAACACCCCACTAAGGATCTATTTCAAGCACTAAATGGAAGCCCTAACTTATTGAGACTTATGCTTTAATCATCAATTAAAAGTAAGAACGTCCTGAAATAATTCTAAAGGATCACTATAATCCAGCTGTATTTAATAGTGCAGTTTCTGTGAAGATATAACTGGACCCCTTAAATGGCTTAAACACTTCAATGCCTCATTCTAATAACTACATAATTATATATCAGGTTCATAGGTTGATTAATCCTAAAGGGGCAAAACCATTGTAAATCCTATTTGTGTGTGTGTGTGTGTGTGTGTGTGTGTGTGTGTGAGAGAGAGAGTGTATACACATTTATTTATTTATTTGTTAATTTATTTGTTTGTTTGTTTGTTTGTTTGTTTGTTTGTTTGTTTGTTTGCTTTGGTTGTTTGTTTTTAAGGGCATTAAGAGAAAAAATTGTGTGTGTCCTGGGGAAGAGCTTTCACCAGGATGATGTACTTTGGTAAGAAGTGATATAGTGTGATGCTTTGGGCAGTGTTCTGCAAGGGGAAACCTGGATGCTGGCATTCATATGGATGTTAATTTGACATGCATCATCTACTTAAACTTTGTTGCAGACCAAGTATATCATTCCATGGCTGCTGTGTTGCCTAATGGCAGTGGCCTTTTTCAGCAGGATAATGAGCCCTTCCACAGGTGTTGAATTGACCACAAAATGATCCATCAAGTATCTTTAGAATGTGCTGGACAAACTAGTCCAATCCACAGATGCCGCACTTACAGGATTTTAAGGATCTGTTCCTAATGTTTTGGTACCAGACCCCACGTCACAGTATTATGGAGTTCATGCCTCATTGAGTCAGAGTTCTCCCCATGGTGCAAAGAGAACCTACATAGTATTGGTGATCTTATCTGTCTATACAGGGCCTCCACGTTTTCTTCAAAAAAGCGTTAAAAACGTTTACTCCCACTCAGTGTACTCTGTTAGCCTCATACTTAAGGATTATGTGGGTGAACTAGTTCAGTTGCGCGAGGCAGAAGAACGCAGTAACTAACTGTGTTCGTGACTTAAGCAAGGGCATGTTTAGTCTTAAACATATGAAATTTGGGTTAAATCACTGGTGAAGGAACAGATCTGTTTCATCACTCGAGGACCCCGAATATTTGCGTATTGATCTTCGCAGATCTTCTGATAATTCATACTAATTCATTCATACTAAAACTTCTGCAGCCAGTGGTCGTCAGCCTTAAAAGCACAGCAACAAAATCAGCCTATATAATCATATAAAGAGCTTAAAAAGTGGTCATGCAATCATAAGTTGCTGTTTTTGCTCCATAAATGTCAGAAAAATAAAATCAAATACAAGACAGATGTTATTTGTAAGCTCCTCAATAAAAATGACTCAATAATAATCCTGCAAAAGATGCCCGTGGTGTATAAATCTACAATGTTTACTCAGTCAACATGCACTTAGTGTGGATTTAAAGGCGATTTCACACACTTAGAACTTTAAGCTGTGAACACGTTATGCCTGGTAGCAGCTTCCTGCCTAGTCAGGAAGGTAAATCAAAGCACTTGCATGAATCAGTATGTGGGATGTGTGAAGCTAAAAGAAGACAGAGATCAAGGTTGACCCGTTGTGTTTTATGCCTTTGTGTAACGTTAGAGTATATGCACTGTAGAACCAAGACACAGCAGTGGAGCCCCAAGAGTACAGCCGCACATATCTGATCTCTCTTTCAGACTTATACAGAATCATTTTCTATAGTTATTGTTAACTTATGTCTTTGTTAACTCACTTCTGGCTGGTTACAGGATATACAAAGCTTTGGGTGTAAAGTAAAGATACATACATAGATGGGTGGATGGATGGATGGATGGATGAATAGATACATAGATTGTCAGATAGAGAGATAGATCGATAGACAGACTTACAGACAGACAGATAGATTTAATGATAGAAAAAATGGTACATTTGTCTTGACATGCAAAACATTTTGCTTTATGAAAGCAAACAGAAAACATACTGATTACATGTAGTTAAATTAATTTTATTTTTATCCTGTGGTGCGGCCAGATCTGCGCAGCACATTTAGCATGTATAATTTAAATAATTGATTAAATCATGTCGTTTTTAGCTATCTAGTTCCATATTTTAACTTGTTTAACCTGCAACCAGGGGCCTTCATGTGACTGTGTGTGTGTGTGTGTGTGTGTGTGTGTGCGTGTGTGTGTGTGTGTGTGTGTGTGTGTGTGTGTGTGTGTGT
>JBBKCR010000134.1:6841213-6861213 GCA_037577295.1 Ladigesia roloffi | reverse complement strand
TGGCTGATTTTAGTAATACTCTACCTGGAAGGCATTCCACAAGTCTGGAAAGTATCTGTGGGAATTCGTTCTGTAGGGTATTTATGAGGTCTGGTACTGATGTTGGACGAGAAGGCCTGGCTCACAACCTGTGTTCCAGTTCATCCCAAAGGTGTTGGATGGTGTTGAGGTCAGTCTAGTGCTTCCACCCTGAACTCATCCAGCCATGTCTTCATGCACTGAGCACTATCGTTCTGGAATAGGAAAGATCTTCCCCAGACTCAAGGTTGGAGCATGGCCTACATAGTAATACATTACTATTATAACCCTTTTGAGCTGAGATGATTATGGGAGGCAAGGAACACTCGCGAGAGCAGGTGAACTCAAAGGGGGGGGACAGGGGGTTCCCATTGCCTATATCAAGAGCTTGAAATCGAGGAACATGTTAAGGGTTATACTCATGCATCTCCATTTTACTCCAGGACAGACAAATCCCAACCCAGGTACACAGAGCCTCCATGTTTCACATACACGGTAGGCCTGTGTACCTCTACTCTAAACACAAGAAAACAACTCTAAACAACCCCAACACACACACAAAAATTCCCAAAACACCCCATAAACACATTTACCCCACACTACACCAAAATAACACTCAAAATAACACACAGAACAAGTTTAACAGTTCGGGGAGGGAGCAGTGCATGCTGGGAGAGCCCTCCCCATCTCAACTCTGTTACAATCTTGTCCTTTACTGGAAAGTAGGTGTCTCCCAAAACTTTTGTCCATATAGTGTTCTTACAAACCACAAATCAGCTGTTGGCCCTTTCTTTGCCCTTCTACTTGATGATTCGCTTCCTGGGATCCTGCTGTTGAAGCCATGCCCCACTCACATCTTCATCAATAGTCAATCATTGTCGTTCCCTTTCTCTAGAGTACTGATCACTCAAGTCTGTGGCTTGTTAGTGTCATGTTCAAATATCCTTTTGTTTGTCTTGGTCTTTGCAAAGTCTCTGATGTGTTTACACAGCTGCACTACTACATCTTTTCCATTGGTTTTGGGACTATAGGATCATAGAACAGATCCAGCCCAAGAGGATTTTTTTCCTCATAATTTGTTTTTATTTTTTATGAAATTATGTAGAATCTTTGTTTTGTATAGAGGACAATCTAACACCATGTACTGCAAAAAATAGTGTTTTTTCATAAGAGAGCCGTCACTTTTACTCTAGCAAGATTGCAGCACAACCCTTCACTTTATATTATTTCTAATGTTTCAAATGTCTGTTCTTTGTTTTAATAGTGCTTTACACTCACACTATACTCTGGACCCTTAATTAGCACCTGTACTTTACTGTAAACCTGATTACTGGCAGTAATTTTACCAGTCACTGTAATAAATCCTGCTCAATGAGTGCGTTTACATGGACCCTCTTAATGCGAGTATAATGAGATTTTGGCAATATTGCGATTAAACTTTTTCTCATGTAAATGCAATACTTCGATTATAATAATGTGATTAAGCTCATAATCGCAGCAAGCATAATCGTATTAACATAGGTGTCGCACGCTGATTTTAATCGAAATATACAGGCATGTAAACACCTTAGTCGCAGTATTGCCGCTTTGACCAGAGTGCGCATGTGCTGGTGACGTACACGAATGACGTGACATGCACCTTCAGATTAGAAAAGATGGTGGCAAAGTATGCAATTTATAGATGGACGAAAACTTTGAAACTGGGAAATTTTTAGGCGGGTTACAGCAAAAATGTCAGAAGCCGGATATACTAGAACCGGAGAACAAATTCGCGTTTGCTGGAAGAGCCTGAAGGCCGCGTATTATAAAAACAAAAAGCAGAACGCGAACATTGGATCTAACACAGCCACTCTCCTGTATTATGATATTTTAAACGAAATTCTAAGTCACAGACCTCTAGCCACAGCAAGTGACAATGGGTTGGACATGGGATTTGCAATCGAGGAAAAAGATGCAGATGAAAAAATAACCGCAATTCTTAGGGAATAATAGGAGTAATGGAAATTCCATGTAAACCGGAGTGAAGAGCTTTGCTCTTGACATGTAAACATCATAAGTCCTTACCTTATTGGAAATAATCGCATTATTCGTACACATGTAAACGTAGTAATTGTGGTTTTCTATGCTGCTTACAGTCCTGTGCAGTAATGTGTTTATATTTTCAATCTGGTAAACTAATTTTCACATCTCATGCACATTCCTGTTATACCACCACTACATTGTCTACTGTCTGTTGTAACCTGCACTATGTTGAATGACCAAAGAGAAACTTTGATTCATATTACTCTGTGTACATAGCTGCTGATGAAATTTTGTAACCTTCAAGAACCCTGAATCTTGATGATTAGGCATTAAGAGCCATGCTTGAAAGAAAAAGCATATCAGAGACAATAAAAGTTTCTAATGTATGTTTTATTGATCATCAGCCTTAATTTTCCTCACTCTGACCTTTACAAAGATAATGGTAGTTTTGCCAACCCAACCATATGATTTGCATGCTATGTTATGTGCACAACTAGGTAATTGCAGTGTGTATTCCCTGCTCCACTGGGCTTATTGCCATCCATGGCTTGATACCATCCTCTGCCTTAGACATGGATATCAGATGCTGGAAAGAGGCATGTAACATTTTTCAGTTTTACAGTAAATCTTTCAATAAACTTTGTATCTTAGCCCGGTTTGGGTCAATGGCAGTATCCTGTTTAATTATGCTCCCAAATCTACTTGAGTGCTAATCGATCCCTTTAAGACAGCCTCCAACCTGCTTAATGTAAGGACGTTATAAACAAATGTTTTGAGCCAAATAATTGACAGTATTATTTTTGGTGTATGTATTAACACCAGGATGAGGTCGGTTCTAGGTTCATATTTTAGTGTCAAACATTATGTTTATACGCTGGGCAGTACACTGGTGTCCAAAGATCATTTGGTCTGTCAGGATTAGCTTGAAGAAATAAAAAAAAAACACCAAGCTTGCATTTCTACTCTCTATAAACACAATTCAAACATTTATGGGCTACGTACATGTGCAGAAGTCTTGAATCACCTCTGATGTTCTAATATTTTGCTTCCAAACAGCCAGATCTTTTTAACTGTTCTCCCGGGCTCTTATACCAGTCCCCAGACCTGACCAAATTTAGATGAATATGTTTTGTTTGTTGGGCCAAATCGCAAAATTTTATTCTTGAACCAGTGTTGTAACTGGTGCTGATGATTCCAGAGGATTAGACAGTGATCAGTATAGTTGTGTTGCTGAATACTGAGTGGTCAAAGCACTTTATATATTGGCAACTGGAGTAAAGTTGCAGCCTGTCATATTAAAACACTTGTTCCCATTTATTTAATTTAATCTACTCAGTATGTCAAATGTAAGAGATTTGACAGGTGTAAAGATTTAACCAATAGGGTGATTCAAAGAAAATATCAAGAAATTAGTGGCTCAAGACTTTTGCACAGCACTGTACATAACTGAGAAAATTTCATATAAATAATAACACATATCTCCTTCAGCACATAATATCCTGCAGATTGTCAAGCTCTGATCTGAGTCACTTTGCTGCTGATGACTCTGTACACATCCTGCTACTTCAGTAGGAATGCTTGGGGCAGGATGATGGAGAGACGTGCCTTGGCAGAGGGGATGTCTCACACAGGAAACTCATTTATGACATCAGATGGATTATGACAATTAGAGCTTTGGCGAGACAAGTGCAGAACAATTTGCTGATACAGAAAATGACAAAAGTCAGAATGGTCTCGACAGTCTGTCGATGTGAGAGTGAAATGATAGATACCAGGCCTTTATCTAATCAATAGCACTGTTTTCCCACCGTGTTCACTGGCCTGCCATTCCCTGGACTAATTACATGATAAAAAGTGATGGATGTGTATTAAATTCTGCTGGCCCTTAAAGTGCTCCTTAGGGCTTTTACAACCATTTCCTCCTGACCTTTGAGATCCCAGCTTTATTGTATGTGAATGCAATTAAATCAATGTATCTGTTGTTTGTGACACAGCAGCGGCGGAGGACCCTCATTAAGACTCACGGCCCAGGCAAAGAATCCTCAACAGAGCATATCAAAACAAACCATGCCCCATACATTAAATAGATTATTAAAATTCTTAATAAGACACAATAGACAAAACAAAGACTGGATTCCCAGCTTGCATCCTGGAATAATGGCACTGTAAGGGTATCTCTTAGAGCCATGGACGTGGAAGGTGATAGATTTGGCCCAAAATAAGAAGCCACAGAGGGCAGGCTGCAAATCCAGGGGCAAGAACTAGCTGCTGTGAGGGCATTTGAGCAGGAGGATCAGAATTACCTCAGCACGGAGCAAAAAGTCAGAGAAAGCCTCAGAGAGCGGGCTAGAGTAACATTCATGGGCCTCAGGGAGGATCACATCACACCAGCAGGAACTCGAGGTTGAAGGAATTCCCCTGCAGAGAAGCTTCCAGGTCATACACCATCCCCAAAGAATCAACGCTTGAACAAAGGCTCTTCCTCTTATTTCACTTCACACATGAATTTCTCAGCCTAGTGATCTGAATCATTGCATTCTTTTTTTTTTTAAAGAACAGAAACCTCATGAGACATTACACTCATGCTTATTGATGCTATGTCATGTAAAGGCCTCCTTAGTAATCTTCATTTCTCAGGTTGGCTTCCAAGGGTATAAAGTGTACTCTTTCATAGAGAAATGATGAAGGCTATGTAACATGCAACTCAGCTTCAGAATAGAGCAAGAGGACTCTGAATTAGGAAGAGGCCTTCTGCAATACTTTCTGCATTGTTTTGAAAGTGGCAGCACAACAGAACCCATATGATATCACCTTTACCCAAGGAAAGCATATCCCTCCTCTTCACCATGTTTGGAGAAGTCTATTATTTTTGTTTGCAAAAGCTTCAGCTGATGCAACACCAAGATGTGCGCTCAATCTTACAACATTACTCTCCGCTAGATAGGAAAGCAATTAAGTTCTACTGGGAATCGCAAAAACACCTCCAAAAGCAATCCAGCGGAAGAAGATGTCTTAAAGTGTTTAAAAAGTATCAGGACAGGTCTAAATAGATCTAGGGCCTCTAATGACCCTTCTTGGGATGCCCTTCAGATTGATGATTTTTGCAGCCTTTTGCCCAGGTGGCTCATAGGAGGGATAGGCTCCATACATCATCTCCTCTGGCCGGGAGCCCCAGGAAGCAATGACGTAATTTCACCCAGGGGAGGTCCAGTGCATTTCCAGTGGAGCAGTGTCTGGAGCCACCTGTAGGGTGGCAATGCACTCCTGAGTCTGCAAGACTAACTCTGCACACTGCCCAGGTGTAGCACCCTCAGCATAATTAAGGCAGGATCTGCCAGGACTTCTGCTCCAGGGTCATTCATCAACTGGATCACCCACAAGATTAATGTGGCCTTGCTCTAGCACCGCAATGGATTGCTGCCACTTGCTGAGATCATTAGTGCAGGCCTGCCCACCACTGCAAAGGGGGGCTCGGCACAGTGGAAAGTGGAGATTTGCAGCTTTGCATAATAAACGAATAGTCCATCATCGCCTAATTAAGGGATTATTGGAGACACTTGTGTCCAGTCCCCTGGACAGTAAACCATAACTGAAGGGCACAAGCGATAGATGCTCGGTGGTGGAGAAGTGAAAGTGCTGAAAGGTGAGTGTGGGAAAATAGAGACTGGGTATCAACACGCCAGGCTTAATTCTGCAAAGAGTTGGAGGTGCTTATTAATTTTTAAACCCAGAGGAACAGGAGCATCCAGCTGGACCAGTCAGGAGAGGCTTGCCGAGGTAGATCATTGGATACAGATCTTAACCTCTGCCTTAGTAAGCTTTGCATCATCCAAAAGGTTCCAGCAATGACGTGACGTCTATTTGAAGTGGTGGAGGATTTTTAGCAAGAGCAGTTGAGGTAAGAGGGCTAATTATCATTCATGAACACGAGAAGAGGCAACATTCCTGATCTTCAGATCTCAGAGGCATTCGTTCAGCTGCGAGGAAATGTGCCACATTCATTACCAAAGCGGGAGGATGGACTGTTTAAAAACAAGGCACAGCATTGTTCTGAGAATTCACATTGCATTAGGATGAGAAAATGCAGCCGGGCAGCCACTTGTGTATGAATACAGACATGGATGCATGTTCTAAGAGTGCGAGCTGAGTGGAGAGCGTGCAGACGAGGGAGAGAAACTCCACTGGCTGTAAGCCTCCCAGTGTCTAAGGCTTGTTTTTTCATTGACTGTGTCAGGAATCAAGAGGGCTAATCCCTCTGAGACTTCAGATGAAAGTTTCAAAAGAAATAATGAAAGGCACATTGCCTGAGGGTGCATATCGGGGTGAACGTACAGCGAGCGGGAGAAAACTGCTGCAGCGCACGACAAGCATGCAGCAGGGAAGAATACAACCATATTTCTTGCTCGCCTCCACCCCCTCCAGTCTGACTAAAAATACATAAAAATCACCATCTTCCCTAAAGACAGAGGCAGAAAGGGAAGGATAAAACTGACATCAAAATAACATGGCTTGTGAAAGAGGCTAAATCCTTTCTACCTTCTAGAACATGTGCTCAGCATGTAGAACCAAAATAATATAAATATCAGTTTTACCCATCCAGATAGGCTTGTCTAAATATAAATATGTCTTGATCCAATATGCAACATTTTGTGGATCCACTGCTGTTGTTTGTTTCAGTATGTTACTGTGATTACATATTACATTATATACTACATCAGATACCGTATGCATCATCCTAAATCATCAGAAACTGATGTGGAAATCACAGCATTGTATCAGACACTCATTCAGGGTTTATGAGTTTTTTGACATTTACAATGAAAACATCAGAGGAATTTAGACTTTTTGTTTCCAGCTGACTGGATTCGTGCTGTCATGATGCTAATTGGATGATGCTAAAAGCATAAAATCCTGTTCTGGGGTTCAGTGATTTTGACAGATTAGCTAAGCAGGTGTGTATTTTATGAAGCATGCTCTAACTGCATCATTAATTTGTGAAATCCATAGTAAGCTGATACATGGCCACACACACAGGACGAAAAGCCTTAATTCTTTTAACATCAAATTATATGCATATAGCTCTCAGCAGCCTATGTAAGAGCCCTTGGCAATATCGACATCAAAGGCATTTTTAAATGTTCATGTTTGGGTAGTGGTATTTTTCACTGTTAGTGCAACACATTACATGTACTAATGTAATTCTGAGGTGTGACCACAATGTTATGTGTAGGGGGCAGTTAACTCTTTTGGGGGCGCAGAACAATTTTCTTTGGATGGACAGAGCATACCTCAGAGGGGGCAGGGCTTGTCCCAGAGGGGGCATTTCCACCCCCAGCCTCGCCCCCCCCGTAGATACACCCCTGAATTCATTCCTTGCAGTACATGGTAATACTTGAATAGATTCCTGAAGTATAACATTGTCAAAACTATGCCATAAATATGCCACTCTCATAAGTTGTCATGGCACATTTAGATACGTAATTCGACAGTATCATGCCAGCCCTGTTGATAAATTACAATTTGTGTCAAAATTATATAGCAGTGCTCAAGAACAGTTTTGCCAAAAAGAAAAAGACCTCATGCCTGAAACAGTGATGCAAGACCCTGTGGTCCTTTAGTAAAAGCTGACCTAAAATTCAGGCTGGTCCCCATGCAGCCATATTCAGAAACACACCCTAAGTTATACAAAAAAGATATGTGAAGTCTGGGTTCAATGACACAATGCTACGTTAGAGCTTTGAATATCTGCAAGCCCTGCAGATATGTTCCATGAGTCCATTAGTAGTATTTCACAGAAATACTTCAGTGTATTGTATCAAAGATCCATCACTGCTTTGCATTTTCTCCTCTTTGAATTCCACCATTTGGCATATGAGAACTGGTTCCCCTGTCTCTTATTGCCATGGAACCTTATCTGACCCTTTTGTATCCGAATCTACGCACAAATTTCCAATCTTAAATGCTTCATGTCCTCTCAGGAGGTAGGTGGGTGAAATTTGAACGTATGATTTACTGTCCTCAAGGCTGAGAACACTTTCAAATGTTTGTTTTTTAGCTGTTTTCCAAATAAATCTGGATCTGTGGGAAAGCTTTTCTGACTGCTACCATGAGAATTACCGCCCGAGATCATCAGCTTTATCGCAGTGTTGTAGTGATAATTTGATGTTGACATTAGACCATATTTAACCATGGAGTTTTTAGAAGGCCTGGGCTGAGTCATCGGCATTAGCGGATGTTCATTTCAATGTGATATTCTCAGTGCTGTGTGTGTGCTTGTTAGTACATGCCCTTGTCCCTCCTATTTCAGATTCATGGGGAGCGCCAGTACCAGTGATTTGAGAAGGAAATGTGACTGACCAGTGTAAAGAAATTGCATGTTAACAATGCCGCATGACCGATGGGTCCACCTACAACTCTGTAGTCATGACAACAGTCAAGCCTGGGCACAAGCACCATGCTCCGCACTTGGGCATGGGCAGTTCTATGTAAAGAGAAAATGAAAAAATAAATTAGTTTTTAATGCTTTGGGTCTCTAAAATTTGAAACATGATTTAAAAAAAATTATGAAAAAACCAAGGTCATTTTTAATAGATAAAAGATGAGATGAGTTATGGTAGATATTAGTTATACTATTTGGCTTCTAGGGCTTATCTGGTATACTTGACCAGCCAAACCCCTCCTGGCCCCGCCACCCACTAAACCGTTTTTAATGTGCAAATGGTCTGTAAAGGAGGATGGCTGAGCTGACATCATGCTGCTGTTGCTCGTGTGCTCATCTCTGTCTTTATGGGAGTCAGGCAAGTATTGGTGTGAGAGGAGCCTGAGCGAGTGGAGCCTGGCTCCAGCCTGGCTGGAGAGATGAGTGGAGCAGCTGCAGTTTATGGGCATTAGCACAGGCCTGAAGGATCTTTTAAGCAATTGTTATTAATTCTTTGTTTGATAGGTACACATACAGTTAGCTCTGGAGGTCAGGCACATGCACAAACACTGGAATCGCTGAACTTCCCTCCAAAAACAAATGGGAGGTATTTATTCTGCTAAAACTACAGCTGATCTACAATATTTTGACACCGTCAAAATGATACAAAGAACAAACCAATAGAAACTGTTTTGATCCTAAATAAAAGTTGTTTGATAAACTTACATTAAAAGTGAAGAATGTTTTTTCCCTTCTACTGCAAATATTTTTTTTAAATATGATGTTATTTTCCAAAAGTATCCTGATCATTGTATTCAGCAAAAAATCGCTGTACAGGTTTTTGCTGAATAATAATGAAAATTGGAAAGCATAATTACACACAATACAGTTTATAGCAAGAGACAGATATCCAAAGTTGTTATTAAAATGTTTCTGCCAGCTTATAAACAGTCCAAGTTACTTTTGCTTCATCTACGACTTTTATTTGTGACATCCATGAATGATCAGCCGGGAGAAACCCAAACACTATGCTGGTAGAAAATGATTCCCTCTTGAAAACGAATCCCTTTTATATAAAAAATTGTGCACAAATGGGTCCTTTTATAATAATACTTCTAATAATAATAATAATAATAATAAATTTATGTGCCTTTTAAAACACTCAAGGACACTGCACACAACAAAATAATAAAATAATTATTCAAAATAAATAAATAATAATAATACAATAATAATCACAAGATCACTAAGGCCTACAGGTTAGAAAAGAAAGCAACAAGAAAATAAGGCAGGCATGAAAAATAGAAAGATTAAGTAATAAATGTGGAATACATCTAAGAAATATCAGATAAGAATAAAAATAAGAATGACGCACTGTATACTTTGCATCACCTACTTCCCCCACACTCCGTTCACTAATGAGCAGACCCTCCTCAAAACAACCAGTGAACAAGAATTAGGATTGTCAGTGTATGATGAAGATTTCTAGTTTAAATAATTGTCTCAATTTATGCTAGTGTATAATGATATCTTTTTACTAAAGGAATTCATCCACGGCTTCTACTTCGAGTGTGGCTGAGTAGGAGTCAAGTCAAGTAGGTTTTTTTGTCATTTCAAACATGTACACACAGTAAACAATGAAAAAAAAAAACAATGTGCCTCCAGGGCCATGGTGCAACACAAGAAAAGCAACGGAACACTACAAGAGCACAAGCGCAGACAGGAGTGTAAAAAAACACACAAGCAACCAGACAAGACAACAGTTAGTAACAGAGTGAAGGAATACAGTATTTTGACAGGTACTGTATTCCAGCAGCAGAGAGCTGTGTGCAAAGATGCAGAACAGAGGTAGATGGCAATAAAATATGCAAAATAGCAGCAGCAGGACAGAGAATATGCGATGTAATAAACAGAAGAGTTTATTAAACAGGTAATTAAAGTCTGAGTTGTTCAGGTGGTGTGTTAGTAGTGTGTGGAGGTACAGTGTAGGTTTCTATTCTTTCATCAAATATTTCTGTTCTTTCATCGACACAATCATCTTACGGATTTCTATTCGTTAATCAAAATGATCAAATTGTTTAACTGCTTAAATGCAGATTACATTAAAGAGTACTAGAGCATACTTACATTCATACTGACTAGGAAGCCAGTTCTGTGACATGAGCTCCTATCAGACATTTAAGAATACAAAATACAAAGGTCCGCTACATGTACTGTCCTCTTGTCATTTTCTCTTGCTGTCGATTTTGAGCATCAGAATGAATCAGTGATTCTACAGCCCCACCCAGCGCTCCTACAGTGAGTGGAGAGAGAATGCGTATAGAGCTGCGGCACATTGTAGGAGTGAATGCTTGATTACTTCTCGGATTGCAGAGGTTGGTTTAGACTTGAATCATCCTGCAGTGATATAAGCTTGAGGAAATAAATAAATCTTTAATACTGGGTAGAAACAGGGCTGTTCGTTAGTGTATGCTGGAGATCTGGATATAAACTTCATGAATAAAACAATGTTTGTCTGACTCCTTCTCTCCTGAGCTGAATCTATTAGAGAAATCCATCCAGTTAAACAGAGTCCCGTGCCTAACAAAATGCAATATAATCAGGGCTGTGACAAGCTTACCCCGTTTAAGACCATCTGCAATAAGAAGGTCGTCTTGGGGTCTTAGCACTGAAAGTGCTCCCGGACAGTTTGATTGGTGAATCCAATATATAACATAATGCGTTCTCATGTCCACAGCTGTTATTTCTTCTTTCTTTGCCATGATGCTCCGCATTTAAAAACTCTTTTTTTGTTGTTGCTGTCAAGTGGAAGCACAAAGTGTGAGGAATAGTGTTGTTTTTGGAAGTCCGTTTTCATTTTAGTTTTAGTCTAGTCTTTGCATCAAGCTGACATTTTAGTTTTTATTAGTCTTAGTCACGTCTATTCTCTTTTAGTCTAGTCTAGTTTCAGTCGACTAAAAGTCTGAGCATTTTAGTCTTATTTTAGTCAGAATTATGCATGACTATTTTAGTCTAGTTTTAGTCAATTAAAACTGATGACATTTTAGTCTAGTTTTAGTCAATGACAGTTGTATTGTAGTCTCCTTTTATAAGTATAAGTACCTTATAAGTACCTAGTAGAACAGACTTTTCTTTTAGTCAAAATGATTTCACAATTCAAACAAGGTTCTCATTATTATATTACTGTTACCTTATAAACTGTTTATCCATTCCCAAAACCCTGATGAGTTTGACCTGTGTTATCAATATGAATCACTGCAAAAAATGCCTAGACCATCCACACTATTAATGCACAGTTCTTCTTTATGCTTTGAGGTAAAAAATAAAATATAAACGACGATGTTCACGTGTGTATGCCAGATATCTGTTCTCAGTACTGTCAGTGGAGTAGCTAACCAGCTAACTACTACGTCAGCTAATGCCAGCTAAACAAGCATGATTTTCCTTTCATTAAACCTTTTACATTTATATATTAGCATTTATATTGTAAATATGTGCTAACAGCTACAACAGGAAGGTTTTGCACATGTATTGTTGAAAAATGGGAGGCTTTGATAAACTCGGCTTTGATAAAAAGGATAAATGGGTGTAACATAATACATTTTGCAAATGGCAGTCTCTGCAGATTTCCTCCTTTCACTAAGCAATTAAGTTAGGATGTTATTAAATTCAACAGTATTGGACTTAAAAAGATTAGGAACTCAGATCTTTACCTTCGTGTGACTCTGGGGGAATTGAATCACATATGGAGCATTCCGCTTCAAGCCCGTAGTCGGTAGTCAGGTCCAGTCAAAGACTACTCCGCCGCTGAAAGTAGTCCACTGATGAAAACCCATCCAGCGTCTCGTCTCGTTTTAGTCAACGGAAATTAGGAGACACTTTAGCATAGTTTTTATTTTGTAAACCACATTTAGTGGTAAATGATATATTTTATTAAGTTATCGTCACATAACCATCATTTTCATTGCGTCTCGTTTCGTTTTCGTCACGTGATAAATGTTCGTTGACGAAAATATTTAGTCATAATTTTCGACGACGAAAGCAACACTAGTGAGGAATAATCTCTGAGGCAAAAAAGCTGGAGAAATATCCTAGTCCACCCAAGGTCAGGCTGACGAATTTCAACAAACCTGAGAGGAACAGGCCTCACGGACACAATCCAGCTAGAATGGAAAGCAACACAAGCCATGTCATCCCTTCATGAGGCTCTCAACTATCCAATTAGCCTTATCTCTCCTCTGCAAGAACAAAAATGTGTCATTTAAAGAATAATAGTGTAAGAAAAGCTGGTGACGGAATCATCCCCAGAATGCATTTCCTATTTAAGACACCTAATTATATAAGGATTTCAATGTGCTGCTTATGTAGGCCATAGAAGAAGTTTTCAAAGTGATAGATTTCAATTAACGATGGCTTTTGTGAATAAAACTGACCCTTACTGTGTCATAATAACTCACTTTCAAGGGGCGTCCCAAATTTCACCTTGACTAAACCCTGTTCCTATTCTCATGAGGAATCCAGGAGTTTTTCTTTCCAATCTACTAGTGTAAGGAGCACCTTTACGCTCTTCACTGTGTTATCTCTCTGTCTCATATTCTTAATAACAGGGGAGGAAATGCAAGGCTGTTGTTAAGACAGCAGTTATATTTAAAATTCCTTTGTCTCTCTCTGTCTTTGAAGGGAGAGCATACATACAAGGGCACATAAAAGATAATGCTGTTATGTTTCAGAGGCGGTCTCCCCCAGGCGGGTGCAGGGCTCCGTCGGAAGCGTGTAAATCATGCAGCCGGAGCACTGTCAGCCATCATGACA
The DNA here is from genome assembly GCA_037577295.1 of Ladigesia roloffi. Lineage (NCBI taxonomy): Eukaryota > Metazoa > Chordata > Actinopteri > Characiformes > Alestidae > Ladigesia > Ladigesia roloffi. The sequence goes on along the minus strand of JBBKCR010000134.1, from coordinate 6,847,943 downwards.
CCTCCCATAAACACTGCTGACCAGTGGCCATAGCTGTCTCCTTCTTCATCAGCATGCCACACTGTAGGGGTATGCTCATATCAGCCATGCCAGATAGCTACACATGATGAATACAAGCAGTAATGCAGTCTACTAGAAGGAGCAGATGTAAAGGAAATCTGAAGAGTGCAAAAAGGAAAAAAAAACAGAGAGAACACACTGTGCATCTCCAACATAGTATAGGTTGTATTTTGTACAACCCATCAGCTTTGCACATTGGACAGACTGTGATTGAGAGAACAATCATAATCTGATGATGTTGGAGTGGAAAAGTGGTTTTGGAGCTAATTTTCTTCAACAAAGATTTCTCTAGTGAATCTAAATTGAGGCATCAGGCCTCATATATCAGCTTTGAAGCTGCACAGATTTCCGAGAGACATATTTAAAGATTACAAATAAGATATATGATCTTCTTATATTTTCTAGCATTGTTTCAAACTGTAGGGAGTTTTGTTTCTTTGTCCAACTAGCTTCTAGTTTCTTCCTCAGGAGCATCAAGAAGATCACTATGAAGTCAACCCCTATATGTGGATAAACTTTATACCTCCAGAATGATCGTCCTATTACCTATTGCATGTTAAGCTGGCCATGAGTATTTGCATTCTGATGTGTTCTAGAAGGGTATCCACATAGTCTTTGTATACTCACTTGCAGCATTTATAATGCAGCGAGTTATATCAGCCCAATGGGACACACAAAGGATTGCAGGCAGTTGCCTGCTCCACATGTCGTGACTGAGCCTTTCAGATTCTAGTATAGGTGCTTTTCTGTATTGTATAGGTACCAGTCCTCATTAATGTCTTACAACTACGATGTAGTCATTAAAATCCCATATTTCTAACTGAAGAAATTAATATCAATAATTTAAGCTGTGATGGTTGTATACATATGTTATCTATTTGAAACAGTTTATAGATTATGGCTCCTTACATGGCTTTACCAGAGTTACATATTCTTAAAAAAAATAAGTGGTGTCCTAAAAGAACCACTTTTAGGAAGAAACTTTTATTAAAAGGCTTTTTTAAATCTGATGGGCAAGTGCAAAAAAGTCTAAACTTTAGAATACAGTAAAGGCTCCAAACCAGCTAAAGTATGTCCAAGCCAGGAACATTTAAAGACCTTTGTTTTTAAGCTGTCATTTGTGAACTCATGGTTAGCAAAATCGCAGCCCTTAATGCCAAAATAAATGTTCTGACAGTGTCTTCATTTAATATGTATCATACCGTGTCGTATGTGTAACAACTACTAGCACTGATTTACCAATGGTGTCATTCAGAATGTATCATTCCCTTATTACTGCCCCACCCACTGAACATTGTAGTGCTTTGAGGAAATTATCCTAGAGCTAAATAATAAAATCAATGGAGAATCTCAACAGTCTGCCATAATTTAGCTCTATATTACTGCAAGTGTGCGAGTGCTTGTTAAGTGGCACTACTCAGGACCAGGTGACGAGATTCATTACTTCACTGTGTTTCCTCTCCTACTACCATTTGATCTCAAGTACATAGTTTAATAACTTTTCCATAAAAATAAATGAGATGTTCATTGTGGCAGCAGTAGTCCCCTTTTTCGGCCCAGAGGCGCTGGGGACAAAAATGCTTTATGATTAATAATTCACATTCTCTATTTGATCCCCATCATCATAGAAATAGTTTCCTCCAGCCTCATCCTCACTAGGCCTTAAAATGATGGTCTCCTGAGCCCAGAACACTGCTGCTGTCCTGTAAATTAACACATTAATAATGTCTCGCTCTCTACACCAGCAAAGCCCATATCTAATGCCAATGTGCCGTCTAGAGGAAGAGAATGGGGGAAAAAAACACAGTTAGGAAATTTTGACTTGAAGAGGGTGGGCTTCATATCAGGTGGCTTTGTGTGCTACAGAACACTTACGGCTGTATGAAGCATTCTGAATATGCAGGGGCACTGTGAACGCAAATCAGAGTAGGCGTCTTCTCTTCTGTCTGCTTCTCTCCAGGGGGCTTGGGGGCAGCAGGATGTCCTCCATTTGCTCTTCAAGAAGCTGTGATCCAGAAACACAAAAGATGATCTGATATACAGTTCAGAATGAAAAGCAAAGTTACATTACAAGACAAGTGCTCTGAACATTACAACCTTCAGTTCTGCTGCTGGCTTTTTGAAGAATGAGATTATATTTGGCACTGCCATCAACGACCCCTACGGCCCTGCTAGAAAGCTTCATCTCGCCTCGCCGTTAAAAGCATGAGAACATGTGAGTACCATGCCTCAGACAGATCAGAAATAAGTAATGGTTTGTCTTTTTTCTTGAGTAATAGTGAGTAATAGAGCTACATAAACAATAAACCCATTTTTCTTTGATTCTACAGCTTCAAACAGGACGTCTCATTCTGAAATAGTCATTTATATCTGAGTTGTTATCTTTTCTTCAGTTTTCTCCCCAGTTTAGTTTGGTCTGTAAGCCAGGCCTGTCTTTGTCACAATCCAAGCAAGTTGTGAGAGTGAAGGCTAGCATGTGAAGGCTTCCTCGAAAGCATACGATGCGCCATTGCATCTTTTCGACCTGCCTGTAATGTGACTTCACTGAACAGCTCACTACGCATGGAGGAGAAGAACAACCACTGATTCACTGATCAGTTAACAGATGTCAGCAGTGTCAGGAATTGTGTGTGATTGAGGGGCAGACTAGCCACTCTGCACACACAGAGAGAGAGAAAAATTTAGCTGCTTCGGATTCCCAGCCATGAATAGCTGTTGCATCACCAAGGATCGAGCTTTCAGCTACAGTTGATTGGTCCACATGGGAGCTAGGTATCTGCATTGTGGGCTTAATTTTGATAAACTAGAGTATGCTAGTAACATTTATGAGTGTCTCTAAATCCATTAGGATATGGTGACACTGGAAAAAACAGATGTAAGTGACAAAAACTTGGGGTGGTGTTAGCTCAGTGGGTAGGATACTTGCCTCTGGACCATGAGGTGCTTGGTTCAAATCCTACCTCCAGCACCAACACAGGGCAAGACCCTAAATTAACCCAGGGAGACAGTTCCCTGTATTTGTACCATTAGCCATAGCAATCATTCTACAGTTTCAGTTTACAGTGTATTTACATAAATAGACAAAAGTGAAAATAACTTAAAAAGCATATAAAAGGCCTTGTACAGCTGCTATATAACCGCTGTGATGCCATTACAATTTAACATGCCAGTGGGTTGAATCATGTTTCAGGGGTTAAGGCGTTGCTCCTGTGATCAGAAGGTTGTGGCTTTGAATCCCAGGACTGCTATTGGCACATCAGAGGTACCCTTTAGGAAAGTCCACAAATACTGCTCCCTGGGCGCTGTGTTCCTCGCTCCCTGCTGCTTCACTTGGTGAATGGGTTACAGAGGAATTTTGTGCTGTTCACACTGTGTGGTAGGAATGGCGTGACGCTTTGGATAAAAGCGTCTGCTAAATTTCTTAAAGAAAATGGGCTACTCAATTTAAAACTTTGTCTGAACTCTCCTAATTATTCAAAGGTATATTCAGGGTGTAATGTGATATACCAACTAGAATATCACTAGAATATCAGGAGTATACGACTGAAAGTGAACATTCTGTCATATGTGAACACACCACAGCACACAGTGTGAACAGCACAAAATTCCTCAGTATTTAACCCATTCACCAAGTGAAGCAGCAGGGAGCGAGGAACACAGCGCCCAGAGAGCAGTGTTTGTGGACAGTACTTTCCTAAAGGGTACCTCTGATGTGCCACTAGCAGTCCTGGGATTCAAAGCCACAACCTTCTGATCAGAGGAGCAACACCTTAACCCCTGAACCATGAGTCAACCCACTGGGTTGTGGAATATTGCTATTGTAATGGCATGTTACATCTGCATTTAAGAAGCTAGTATTTGTTGTAATTATTAGTTTCTATCAGGCTCACAGCTGTTATATAGCAGCTGTACAAGGCCTTTTTTACACTTTTTAAGTTATTTTCACTTTTGTCTATTTATGTAAATACACTGTAAACTGAAACGGCTACTGTAGAATGTAGAGTGATTGCTATGCTAGCTTGCAATAGATAATGGTATGAATAAACATTGAATGCATTTACATATGATAGGGAATAAGACAACTCTTTTCATTGTTCATTTCTGTAGCTGAAAAGAAGCTCTTAGATGTGGTGCTGTAGTCGAGTGAGTTATGGATGTGTGTTATTATTAGCAATGAGTTATTGATATGTTCAATCAAATGACCAGCTGTCCCTGAGAAGATTTATCATTTACATTGATCTGAATATAAAATGAATCTATCGATGTGTTTGAATAAACAATTAAATAAAATATGTCATTCAGTATGTGATACTTAATAAAATACAGGAATATAAAATGATGCTTTTTTCTCATTAATATAAAGTATGAATTCAAAGTGTTAGGCCCCACCCCACCACAGCAGGTCTTCTTTGAATATGACTACTTTCTATTTCATTGTCTCAAATGATCTCAGTTCCAAGTGAGGGCAACGGGAATGACAGCATATTCAATTTTTTCCAAGGTCGTTCGACAAAACTGCAAAATCACTGAAAGTTGAGAAATCTCAGCGCAGCAGAATCAGGTCCACGATCCCAAGGCAAAAACACATGTGCTGATCACACCCATTAATAGAAGATGAGCTTGGCAAGGTTTCAAGCAAAAGTTTGTGCAGCAATTACACCCGTTTTCTAAAATCTATAATTACCCTTACAGACTGACCTTCAGCTTTGGCAGTAGTCAACTTAATTCTGCCTGCAACGCACATCCAAGCTGCTAGCGTGAAGAGAAAGAAAAGAGCTAGAAACATGAAAAGCTTCTTTCAGACACTGCTGGACTTTCAGATAAGAAGGTAACACTGTTTGATGGCAATGGATAGATACTCTATCTCTCCAATTTCACATGATCAAAGGTGTGAAATGTATTACATATTCCTATTATGTATGGATTCAGATGGGAAAGGTTTCGAGCATTCAAATTGCAGAGATACAGCAGGGCATGAATCTAGGGGGGGAAGCTGCATATTTGGGAGGAGATATAATGATCTCTTCAAACACTACTGTATCGAGCCTGCAGTGATGAAAATGGCTAGGTCCAATATGTTATTTGTATTCTAGGCATGAAGACACCACACTCAAAGGTTTGGCCTGAAAATCAGACAACCATTCGGAGCTGGATTCCAGACCATTCATCACCACGCGGGTTTGGCGTTTATTATGTAATATATTAAGTACCACTCCAGGGCGTGATGACTCAAAATTAGAACCGCATCCTTTGTTGGGCATCCTTATGATAATTCTCAGTCATGCCTCAGGTAAAACTGGACCATTGGTATCTATTTCAGACTGTGTGAAAGAACAAAAGAACAATAAGCGGATCTTGGACCATGAGAATGCAGGTTTCTGATCAAAGACACATTTCCCAAAAATCTCCTGGCCAAGTGCGAAGGCTGTTTTTTTAGCATTGTCCTTCCAACAACTGAATGGCTTTGAATGAGATATGACTCAACTGGTGTAACCACCCACACACTGTTACTCAAGAAGAAAAACCTACATGTAGGATTCTGCCTATCTTAACAGCAGCTGATTTTCTTTTCTTAAGGGCCCAGATCATGGAAATTTACATTTTTTTTCTTTCTTTTTTTTTTTTGCAAAAAAGTGTTAAATGTAGTATGTAAACTCTGCAAATATTCAGTTGTTTCTCCAGCACATAAATGGGAATTTAGCGCCATTTGTGGTTTTTGTAATGGAAATGTGGTTTGGAAATGGTCAAGTAAAATAAATGAACCACTATTTTTTGGAAAATAGTGCCAGGTAAATGTCAGAAGAAGACCTTATGAGATTAAGACAAAAGCAAAAGATAATGATGGATACAGGCTCTTTATAACTCTGACAAGCTGCTGAAACTGAGACGTCGTTATCCTGCATAACATGTAGACACCCGCTGCAGTCATACAACAGTAATGGCATGAGGAAAACATGAGGCTGGAAGGGGTTCACTCTTTCAGACAGGATTAATACGAGATCACCCACCCTGAGCGGGCAAGCTGATTGGGGATTTGCCACACAATAAGCTCAGGCCTATATAATTGCCTTCTGCAACCTGGAGAAGACCATGTCAGAGTGGAGGCATTTAAAAAAAAAAGCTGGTGGATTTTTCCAGCAGCTGAGGCTCAGAGGCCTCAGAGAAAGAAAAAATACGGAGTAACAGAGAAGACGAAGGAAGCGAGCGAGGGAAGTCAGGGTTGTTCAGTGTGGTACTCCTGCTATGCGCAAACAAAAGACTGTGGGGGGAGTGAAGTCTAACATACAGGGAAAGAAAGAACAAAAGGCACAGCGAGAGAAAGACAAGCAGAGAAAACTGGGATGAAGAGAAGATGAAATAACAGAAATAGAGAGAAATGGAGGAAAAGGGAAAGAAAGAGTGGAAAAAGGTGAGCGTGAGATATAGAAAGAATATTTAAGAGAAAGAGAGAGCGAGAAAGAGCAGTTGAAGAAGGAGAGAGAGAGCAAAGAAGACGGAACAGAAGGGAGAGAAATATATAGAACAGAGAGAGAGAGAGAGAGAGAGACAGAGAGAAAGAAAAGGACAGAGAGAGAATGAAAGAAAGATAGATCGAGCGAGAGATAAAGCGACAGAGAGAGACATAGAGAGATAGATAGAGCCAGACAGCGACAAAGAGAGAGAGATAGAG
>JBBKCR010000134.1:6793851-6818962 GCA_037577295.1 Ladigesia roloffi | reverse complement strand
TGAGTTGTTCGTTTGAGGAGTACGGACCTTGTCTGTGTGTTTATGTTCTGTGTTTTGTGTTCTTCATTAAATATTATCATTTGCTGCTGAAGCGTCTCCCCCTTCTCCTTTCCTGCGGCAATGAGCCGTGACATAAATATACACCAGTGAGCCTCTTTCTTGCATTCATTAGATCACCTTTGTTCTGAGCTGCACTTACCATATTGGTGCAGTTTACAATTAAAGACTGTAAATCAAGCAATGTATGCTGACAAGATAATTTCCTTTATGTAAATACAGGAAAAAAGAAACTGAGGACTGAGATCCCATCATCTTTTGATGTTGTGAAACAGCCCAAGGACAGTGAATCAAAGATCAATAGCATTAAGGAATCTTAATGGTGTGCATTACTCATGTTGACTGCTTTGCATACTGTTATTGATTAATGAAAAATGTGGTTAAATCAACACAGAAAGGGCAGATGGATGGCTGTTTTTTTTTTTTCTTTCAGGTGTCAAATCACTAAAAATCCCCACAGAATAACTACATGCAGTATAAATATTGGCAAAGGACTTCCAATGGGGGCAACATCCAGTTACAGCCTACTGCAATGCAATGTGAATTAAACATTTCCACATAGGAGCTAAAATGTTCAGCTCTATGTCATAAATTCTTACTGTAATGTTAATTTGCACAAAACGCTTGCATAAAGGTGCTGATTGATATTATCGATCCAGCCTGATGTCTAGTCATTTGAGACCAGCTGGTGTGGGGCATCAATAAGCGTCCATTTAAAGCAAGGGCATGCTGCAAATAGTGAAGAAATTCAATTTGCCATCATTCATCCCAAAGTGTGCAGTTGTGTGGTCTCCTTGACGGCCCCATCAAACAAAAGCTGCTCGGCGAGGGTATGGAGACTGGGAGCCAGCAGAGCACTTAATGTACACTGTGATGCGTCTCTGGGGAGCAGGCTTTGACTGAGCAGCAGCGGCTCTTCTACCATCCATATTACAAGAGGAACACTGGGGAGATGGATGTATTCTTGGAGCAGGAGAATGCAGCGGACAACTTAAATCCTGTAAATAACACACTAAATGCAAGATTTTGACGCAGTGCAGGCTGACTCCACATAACTGCACTCTAGGTGTGTAAAAATGCATTGATGCATTTTGGAATGTAAGAATTGTTTATAATCAATTTCATACATTACAATAAACTATGCACGCATCAAAATGAGAGTCTCAGGTTTTCAAATAATGAAAATATTGATACACTGGTATTTTCTATGTAGTTTCTACAATTAGACATAATCTAAAGAATAATAATCACTGCAACAAATATTTATGATTTAGCATATAAAACTTTGTACACAGTAAAAGAAATAAGAATTAATTGAAGTCTAGGGTGTCATAGTGGTGCAATGGGTCAGGATGTTGCTTCACAGGAAGCTGCCACAGTCCAGAAAGTCCACAACAGGTGAACTTGAGAAGTAAATTGAGAGAGTAATGAATGTGCTCATGGTCTGTCTTTTGCATTATGACACACCGTGACACTGGTGAAGTATAAGAGGCTTGGAATTTAAATGATCCTCCTTGTTTAAAATGGACAACTAACTTCCACATGAATAGGATACATTCTGATTACGGAACAAACTGAAATATGTAAGCTGCAAAACTTATTTAAAGTATTTTCTAAAATAGTACAATTCAATGTATTACTTTTTTCATTGCCTTTAGACAAAGGGCAAAGACTAGATCTCCCTAAAAACAGGGTGAACACCTTCAGCCACCTTAAAACTAACAATAAAACCATTGGTAAGAGGGGGGGGGGGGGGGGGGGGAAGCCTGGGCAGATAAAAGTTAATTTCTCAACCAGAACGGGCAGGGACTGTTCATCACGCGCCTTATGAAATGTGCTGCCCCTGTGTGTAATTTATGAAGTGGAGGACCCCTATCCACATCAACAATGTCCCCCCTCACAACCTGTATCTGTCCCCCACCTCTCCATCACTCTCTCCCTCTTTCTCTCTCCAGCCTTTCTCCACTTCTTTATGTCTCTCTTCTCTTAGAACTCCCATGACTGAACACTCCGTGCATTTTTCAGATACCCCATTCACCAGCAGCACAGAAAACTTTTAGTTTCTGTTTCCTGTTAGAGAGACCATATCCTCATTCAGGGTTTTACACATTAAAAGTGCGGTGAACATTGTGCCCAACATATACCGTGCAGTCAGAATGAAAATAAAGTTGGATATCATATTGCGAACCTCTTACTGAATAAAACAACTTGTCCAAGAGGCAGCTACTTTAGTTGCTCAATGAAACCACAATCAGGTCTAACAGCATGATCCGCATACTTAACCAACTGAGCCATGTATATAACATTTACAGGATGCAGAACATCCCAAACCAACCGGTGACTGCATGGCCTCTGCTTTCTGCTTTCTCTGTAGCATCTTTTGTGTGCCCAGGAACAACAATATAGAAATTAAACTCTATTTAGAATTAAAAGGCAAAAGCATTAACTAAAAATAGAATATTTAAAAAAGAATGGGAATCCAGACACTTTCTTCAATTCAGAAGTGTTTTACTAGCCAGAAGTGTATTACTAGCTTTCATAACAATGTATCAGTTAGTTGAGCTTGTGGGTTAAAGAAATCTGGCCTATTTTATCATTGCTTTGACCTGTTGTTCATTATAGTATAATATAACAGGTGGCCACATAGTGATATCTTGAAAACTGGAGAAAACTTCTATGTTGGCATGGCTGTTTATTAAATGTGGCATGGCAGTTTATCAACAAACTAATGCTAACTAATCTAACTGACTAAGTTCCTGTCAGTCTTTTTAAATAGATTGGCCCCTTATAGAACAGCACAACCCACAGTTTTGCCAGTAGCACACATGACTTTACCCATTTTATGCTCCCTCCAAGCACAGATAATTCTGATTTGTGGCCTGCTGGTATTCTATAAACTTTCCTGATTACCCACTGCAGCATTAGCTGAAAGCTCTTACAGAGTAAAATCATCACTCTATTTATTATTCAATCATTCTCTCTGATCATTAGCTTTAAGTTAATTTAGTAACTCAACAATTGGTAAGTTCCACCAAACAGCAAAGGGTTAACATGATGTTTAAAGGACAGAGATATATAACCTAAACCAAATAATTACTAGACACAACTAAAACTGCATCTAATTGTTTTTGGGACTTGGTGGTATTTTTTTTTACAACTATTTCTTCTCTGGGAGACAATGGCTGTGGGTGAATGCTACTGCCCCCTAGTGGCATGGAACATATTCCATGCACATTAAAAAAAAAATTAAATCACTTTTTGCATGACAGACTTTTCACAATTTACAGATATTCTGTGAATATTTGCATAACATTAATAACACTGATAACTGATTAATGAATAAAGAGATGATAGACATTAGAGGTACATTTCTATATAAACAACATGATTTCTTATAAAGGAATCACAATATTTATAAAAATATACGGCTTGCGTCAGATTTCCTGCAGAACGTAGGTGGCCTTTTTCTGTTCTGCAGCCTAATTTTGCCATGTGGGGTTTTCTGAGCAAATGCGTGACTCCACCACTGAGTGTCTCCCTATTCAACATTATCACGAATTCTCTATTTCTCAGCAAGACCATCCTTCCAAACCTATTAACGCATGCTGTTTGTTTTCCATCCTGTCATTGCATTTATTACATTGCTCCACCATTGGGGATTAAGCGTGCAGGGATAAATTATGATTGCATGCAAGTTTCATCTCATATTTACCATAGCCATTCTTGTTTGCTCATATATATCTCATAATTGAAGATGTAAACTGCTCTAAGAATGCTGTAACCTATTATTATTATCACCATGCTTTAATTTAATAGGAGGTTGTGCAGTGAATGGAAAGACGGAGATCTGTTGTGATTTGTGGTTGAAACTCAACCCAATCTGAATGCAATCAGAGCTCTAAGAGTCTGAGGCAAAAGCCAGGCCCTATGTCTTATCCACACTCCAGACTTCAATGTCTCATTAATAATTCTTTTTGTCAAAGCTCCAGGCAGCTCTGATGATCCATTGGTAGTCTAAACATCTCTGACTGCAAACTTAGACTCAAAGTAACAATAAATGTGGTATGAACTTTGTGAAGAAATCAAATGAACAGGGGACTCGTCATCAATCTGCTCATGCAATCTTCCACCCTATTGTAGCCCAGGGAGATCTTCTCCCATACCACCCCAACAAAATTTACAAACCACTGTTTTATGGACTCCAGTGTCCTGTTGATGCAATGAAGTGTGCAAGTGCAATCCAGGCTGCAAAGAGGTGTTTAAAAGTGAGGGGACCTGAATAAGCACTCCAGTGGGTTTATACAGATGGAGTTCCTCGAGTGTGATCCCTCTTGTCAGCCGTTGCCAGTCAGTGACGAGAAAACAATATTCAGGCTCTTGCCAGATTGTATAGTCAACAAAATTCATCCGACACACACACACACGTACGTGACTATACACAGAATGACTCTGTATCTGTAATTGTGTACTCTGAGTTCTTTCTGCTGTCATCAATACTAACCCCCTCCCAGCCATTTTCCCTTAGGTTTCAGATACAGCATAGTGCGCTTTCCCGCGGAGGCGACATGCTGCGATCGTGTTGTTCTCACTAAACCTGGGCAGCACAAATCGACCTGCTAGACAGTGCCTGTGGGCAAACACTGAGAACAGCGAGACACACTGAGCTGGAATAAGAAGACTTACCTCGGCCTTCGCTTCCAGCTGCTATAAAACATACACTACTCACTCCACCATACAAATGACTGAAGAGACCATAAGTGCACTTTCACATATGCAATATTAAGTCCATTTAAACTGAAACTCTGTGCATTTGCACTCCTTGGTGCACTTTGTTTAAGACCATAGGAGCACAGTAATTACATTGAAGGGTGCTAAAAAGGGCTATTTAGTGAAATTTGTTCACTACAGAACTTTTCATTGGCTGGCATTCTCCATAGCTATTTTAGTAAATGAGATGGGCTTGTGTGAAGAACATTTTGAAAGTTGAACACAACATGGCTCAGTAGAAGGGAGAACAAAATTCAAAGTTGCAGGTTGTAGGCCTATTTTGTGAGTGATGTCTGATTCATTTGTTTGACTGGATCAGGTTATTGTTGATGAAAACATAGAGCCCCAAATGCCACAATATACACTATATGGACCCCCTTTGCGGTTATATCAACTTTCACTCTTCTTGGGAAGGTTTTTGTGGGAATTTGTGCCCATTCATTCTGTAAAGCATGAAGTCAGGCATTGATGTTAAATGATAAGGCCTGGATCACAATCTCGCTTCCAGTTCATCACAAAGGTGCTATATAGGGTTGAGGTCAGGGCTCTGTATGGACAAGCCAAGTTCTTCTACATGGAAACCAATGAACCCCTGAACCATGTCTTTATGGACCTTGCTTTGTGCCCTGAAACAGTCTTGCTGGAATAGAAAAGATTTGTTCCAAAGTTCCCTTTTATAGGTTTTCTACAAACAGGTGTCTGCTGCTATTGGTAGCCTTGTTTCCTCTGATTCTGTTATGGAGGGAAACAGGAAATGGGTTAGAACTACCTAGCGCCCCCTCTGGGGAAAAGCCAGCAATGACCCCCAGTCGTTACACTTGTCCACAAAGTTGGAAGCATGGCAATGTCCAAAGTGTCTTGGTCTTTAAGCTTGCCCTCCCCTGGGTGTAAGGGTGTAAGGACTCTGAAAAACAATAATTTGTCAGTATAGTTATATTAGTATTCCATATAATCGTAAAATAAAGTTTTGTAAGAATAACCAGATAGATTATTATAAAATTAATAAAAAAACGAAGCACCAGTTCCTTTTTCTTGATAATAAATTGCATTGAAGGATATATTTATTTGCTCCTCAGTAATGTTTTTGATGTCTTTCTTTGTAAAGTTTTGTGAAAACCCAGTGAACCAAAAAGGAAATAAAAGACCTAGTACTAGACAACAGATTAAAGGATAACTTTAATATGCAGCCGTAAGCAGTATATAAAGAAGGGGTTTGTGGGTAAGCAGCTAGCAGCGGCTTACAGAGGTCACCCCTCTGTGTGTGCGAATCTGCTGAGCTGTGTGTCAATCAAACACTGTTTAGCCATCTGGTAGCATTCTGGATGGGGTGAGACCCAAACAATACACAACTCAAACCAGAACTGGGGCAACATCAAAAACAGAACCGTTTTAGGATTGTTGGCAAAAGAGGTGCAATGTTACAAATAATTTATACAACATTTATACAAACAGTGAACTGGGTTTTAGTTCATAAGAGTAAATCCATCGTTGCTGTTTGTTTTCTGTTTTTTTTGTTTGTTTGGACACTGAAGCCCCACTGCACAAATTCACATTACATGTAGGTTCTAAAAAACAATTTCCTTCAGGATCAATAAGGTTTTCTGATTCTGATATTTCTACATGGGATCTCTTTTCAGAGACACAAACCTCTTTGTTCACAGATTTGGCCCCTATTGCTGAAATACAACATTTCAATTTATTTAAGAAAAAAGTTTTAGTACATAAACAACTAATTAAAAATACCATTTACATTCCTATACTGTCCATATATTTGATTTTAGCAGCCTGTAATAAATTCATTATTTTTGTGATGTCATTTAAAGCAGCATAAATATAACAATTCATGTTTCAAGTTATATGAAGTGTTCCTGCCTGAAATGATTTTTAAATGTATTTACATATATATTTACACAAACTGTGAAGACAAAATAAAAAAAAAAACAGAAAAGTACTTCTAAGCATAAACAAGAGGTGGAAAAATTTCAATGAATGACATGAGCCTATAACCTAGATTCTTAAAAGTTACATTTAAATGTCAGACAAATAGTTTTGAATATCGTTATTAAAGATGATATATTTTTTAAAGTACACTATATTTGCAGCAATATTGTTCAGACACTTTGCAGGTCATCCCTGTTTGGCGAAGTAACTGACCTCCTGAGTTACTCAATTAGTTCTTTAATCACACTTAACTGATAACATTTAGTTTATCAATTAGACTAGACATACAGTGCAGGCCAAATGTTTGGGCACCTTCTCATTCAATGTGTTTTCTTTATTTTCATGACCATTTACATTGGTAGATTCTTACTGAATGCCTCAAAACTATGAATGAACCCATGTGGAGTTATGTACTTAACTAAAAAGTAAAATAGCTGAAAACATGTTTTACTGTTAGCACTAGGGCTTGCAACAATTTTTCAAATGCCTGCTGATAATCACTAGTCCAGTCCATCTTCTGGCAGAAAGTCACACTCACCCAGCCCTTGGAGTGCTCTGGCCTTTTGGGCCAACCTGGGATTGGTATAGGCCTACGAGAGTGGCAAAGGTGGACTTCTCTTTTATCCTATGAATGGACCTCCACCTGGCAGTAACCACTTGCCAGGTCTAGGGTCAAATACCCGGCTGCTCACTCTAGCCCCATGAGAGTGTGTCTTTGTGGCTTACTGTGTTCACTTTTTGGTAGACCACACAAATCCTCCACTCTTAACCAGGAGTCCTGGGGCCACCCAGGGGCTTTAGCATTTTTTACCACACCTCCCTTCAACATGGACTTCAAGATGCCTCTCAGCCCAGTGTACTGGCCAATTACATTCTCGAATAGGGGCAGCAGTGTCCATTGGTATGTGATGATACACCATGTCTGTTCACTCTTCTCCAGTGGCCCAACTGCTCCTCGTCATTTCTGCCAGTACCTCCATTTGCTTCAGTGGAGCCCCAACAATGGACCTCACTTCCACCTTCACAATTCCTCCTCATGGGGGGTGGTACACTATCTCGGTCAATTCTCATAAGCCAGGGAGCGCCGCACCGGGAGCTCCACAGGAAAAAGATGCCCAGTATGTCTGCCCATATGATTTCTTTGCTTGCCAGTCGCAGCCCATTCTTAGACAAGCTGCTTGTTGTTCTGGGACCCTTGGAATCAGGCCTGGTCCCATGCCCACTGATCACCCCTGGGAAGCGCGGTCTTAAACAAAGACACCTGGGAGCCGCCCTATGCTTGCAAAACCTCCCAATTGTGCCTGATGTCATTCACTCCCAGAATCCCATATGGGGCTGGTCCTCCATGACCACCACCTCCCCATGAGGAATCTGCACCCCGGCAACCATGGTGTCCAGCAATGCATAGTCCACATATTAAAGGACAATCCATTCACTGCCTTCAGGTTCAGCCACAGAATCTCTGTGGCATCCTGGTGCTGAATGAATAGGCTGTGAGTAACGTGGGTGACCTGCATGCCAGTATACAAAATTCATGGGACCGGCAACATCTCGAGGACAGGGCTCTCTCTCACTAGAACATCCCTCAGGCTGCTGCCTGCTGGTCCTGACTCTCCTTTAGGTCACACCACCCAACTATTCGTTGCTTCACCCTTTTTCCTTGGGCATTCTCTTGGATTCACCACAATGGAGGCAGATGTGGCACCCTTGTTCATTCCATTGTAAGTCTCCAGGCATAGGTTTTTATCATCAGGAGGGCAGTTGTCTTGTACCAGCCAGATGTTCCAGCCCCCACTTTTCACAGGTCAGCCAGCCACATGTCTCACAGCGCTCTCAGCTGATTACACAAATTTCTTTCAGGCTTTAAACTCTCAAGGATTGCATTGGACCTCCCTTTTCCTCAGGGGCCTCCTGGACTGACCCTGGTTACTTTGTGGACTGAAAAGCCATTGTGTGGTGAGAATCTACACCTGCAGGCCCGCTATCTTCAAGGGCCTCCTCTTCCACCTCCTTGCCTTCCTTGAAGGCCTCACAAAAATAAGCTGACTCATTCTTTGAATCAGCTTCTGCAACTCTCACTTCACAGGGCCACTGTGAAGGCCAGCCATCACTTGGATCCTCAGGGTCACATTATTATCTTCCCCTTCCTTCATCGGCTGTTTCTGGCACCACCTGGCATGAAATTCCTGAAAACGAAGGATAAACAACCTGACCCGCTCCCTGGGCTGTTGTTTGCATGTTTAAAAATCGGTCCTCAGCCTCATCAGTCCTATATCGTCCCCAAATAGCCCTTCCTAAAAAATAAGTATTTTAACTGCTGTGTCCCTGCGTTCCTCTGCAAGCAGCTCAAATTCCTTCCTAGCATCCACTGTTAAAGCACTAAGGACAAAGTCGACCTGCTGGATAACTGTGAGTGTCTAAGTGTTGATGCCAACCATTTCCACTCTTTAAATTCAGTTTTCATGGAACCACCTAAACAAACTAAGTATAAATCTCACACACAAACCATAATGAAACCACATTCAATAAATAACAGAAACAAACCTATGAAAAGGAAAGACAATAAAAAAACACTCTTAATAACTCCTGAGCCTCGGTTGCCTTCCCAAGGCCCTCTCAACCACAATGAATAAAGAAAACAAAACTAAAACCATTTGGCTTTCAGTGCCTATGACCCTCGTGCTCCTGATGCACAGTTTCAGACACAATATGTTTTTTTTGTTCCCTTTGTCCATTTCCCACCACGGATTCCTCTCAGCCCATTGAGCTTCTACAAGACACAAATGCACAGAAACCTCAGCACACTCTTCCCATTTGGCCCAAAATTGGCTCAAACACTCCATCGGTAGCTTTGCCACTTCCCTCCATGCCAGCTGGGTATCGCAGAAGGTTTCTGCTCTGGCTCACTTGCTTCCTGGACTGTCAGCCTCCCTTTATCCCTTTGCCTTGTCTGACCCATCTCACTCTGCTCTGGTAATCTCCCTCCAGCAATGGGCCACCTACAAGAGAAAAGAAAGAGACGCGCATTCACACCGCGACTTGGCTCGCCTCTCCACCATCACCAGCCCTAGACTTAGACACTGTTACCTTAGTCTGATCTCATTAATTGCATGTCGTTAGGCTGTAGCTTCTTGAGAAAATCTTCTTGGTCAAGCTTTCCCCAAAAATGTCCAGTAAACTGTGTACCCAAAAGCATGGCCAACACCATGCTGATAAAGACCCCAAGCCCTACCCAGGACCAAGGTCTCCCCAGTGCTGCCAGACCAAAAATAAACCCCCAAAAATATGAAAATACAGACACAACACAAAACACACAACAACAAAAAGAAACACCTCTGGACATGGAACCATCAGCAAGTTAAGTCCTGATAGTGAACTCTAAATGCCAAGCACTTTTAATATTGATCAGGGTGGCTGTCCGGCTGGAGATCAGATGCTTTGATGATCAAAGAGTGCAATTCACCATGGGAGTTTCATGACAAGGTCAATTTGTTGGCTCTTCCTTTCATGAAAAAGGTTCTAAACAGCAGCGTCAAGAAATCTTACAAACCAGCAACTCACTTTTTCATCAGAGTGAGCAAAATGTCAAAATAAATGTAATTTGGTTTGGTCTGAGAGAGCACATTGAGATGCATAATGCATTTTAACTCGGGTCAGAGCAAAACAGTGCATAGACAAAATGGTTGTTTTTACATTGAGACCACGTTCCACATTGACCTTTCTTGATTGAGTGTAATAGCATACAGAGCAAATGCAAAAAGGTCAAATGGTACAGGCTGCTTTAACTGCATAATTGGTATTCTTTTTCCAAGAGAACCCGAGCTGTTGAAAAATAGAGATGGCACACCTTCCAAAAAGTTAAAAGCCCCTCAGTGCAGATTCACAGTGTAATTACATGGTTCCTGTCATCTTCAGTAGGAGCTGTGGTATGATGCTTGTTTAATCATGTAGGAAGTCTCTCTTAACATATGAGAGAGGGGGGGGTCCTCATGCTCCCACTGTCACTTACCCACAACTCTACACTCCTTTTGATGGACACAGTGTGTGTAAACAGTCCCATGGGTCGTACTCACTCACTCTTTCGTTTCTTACTTTAACCCTACTGTCACCCCACTGCTTTATTTTTTTACTTTACATCATATTATGTATGATATGTGAGAAAGCAAAGCCTGTAACTACAAATTGACTGCTTCACTGTATATCCACTAGTTTGCAAACACTTGTTTTTTCTCTGAAATAAAGCAATTACATAAGGAGTTTATAAGGAGTTCGTTCATAATGTAATGTTTTCGTGCTGAAATTGTTTTGGGAGACAAAGAACCCCTGCTCGTGCTAGATGTTGTTTTAAATGTTTTTACTTGTACTATTTATTTTGTATATATTGTTTTGTAATTTCTTTGTCTAATTGTGCTTAATATTCATTTGATTTTAATGCTGCATTATTTGATCACCTGCAGTCTGTGAAACATCCAAGAAAGAATTGCCTTTTATGTTGTACACAATATTTGCACATAGAGTATGACAATAAAGCTTTGAATCATAAAACTGCTGCTGGAAAATTGGATCTGTATAAAGGCATCATTCCTACTTGTCCTAAAGGAATTGGATGGAACTCCAGAGAATGCAGTTTAACTGCTTCACAGTGGATGGTTGGAAAAAATGGGAAAAAAGTTTTCACAGTTTTCTCTCTTATTTAGTCATGCATATTTCTGTCTACAGGCTAGGAATCCCTGAATCACACAACACCACCAACACTTAGAGGCAGCCACCACATCTTTTCAAATTGCTGCTGCATATTCAACACCGTCCGATTTAAGGGTTAAGGCCACTGGGAGCAGACTGTAGGCCTTTTGGGTCAACTGGTGGTCTGGTAGTTTGATATTCACCCTGTGATCAGAAAGTCATGGATTCAAACACCAAAAATACTAGTGACATATCGGTGGTACCCTTAAGCAAAATATATTCCCTGCACACTGCTCCTGCCTCCTGCTTCATTAGGTGAATGGGTTAAAAAGAATTTCGAACTGTTCACACTGTGGTGTGTTCATGTATGACAGAATGGTCACTCTGCAGGCAAGACTTTAATGTAAGCAGCCATGGGTTGCAAGTGTATGTCAAATCAGCAGTGGGCTGAAATGCAACCTTTTGGGTAGGTGGTAGAAACCTAGCTGCTGCATTGAGTCTCATCATTCTGTTCAATTAAATAATATCCAGTAAGATTATCACAACAACTCACCTTTGAGCAACTGTTTTGGAAATAAATAGAAAAATCACTGTTCCCCGAAAGTCCACATTTTTGCACAACAGCTGGCTGATTTTTCTAAACCATTGCAAAACAATAAAATTAAAATTGACTTAAATTGCATAGTCAGTGTTACATTATCTTGTAAGAATGATTAATAGCTTTTATAAATTTAGTGAGATTTTCTTTGCCTTGATTTATTATTTAATGCTTTTATTGTTCATGATTGTTCTCCTTTGTTTTTTAGTTTGTTTGTTTTGAGAAAGCACATCCAGACAATAAATTGCTGGCTTGAGCAACCTTCGTATTGTATAAATATAGAATTACGATAATGCACTTCACAAACACCATTCACTGGATAAAAAAACCCTTAACCTGTATAGTGCAAGTCAACCATTTTCTCAGGGAGAAGCTTTGCCAATAACCTGTAAACCATAAACAGTCAGCAAATACATCAGTAGAGCCCAAAAGATCTCAGCTGAAAAGAGAGAGAGGGTGATGTGGGTCACCCTCTCACAGTAAATGAAATAAAAGCTGCAGCTACAGTGGCTGAAAGAGAACAGAACTAAAACTGCACACACAGTTTTTGGTGAAAATGTCCTTTATATTGCTTAAAAGGCCTGACAAAGAAAATAAACATGAAAACTCAAGGGGGTTACATAAAACATGGGGAAATATTTTGTTCACCATCCACCTTCGGTTTCAACAGATCGTTGAACAGAACAGTTATGAATAACAGATCTGTTCAGTATTTAAATAATAATATAAAAATAATTAAAATTTGAACCACAGTTTTGCCCAGTCATGGGAATCAGGTAAAAGGTGTAAAGTGCTTTGAAGTGGTCTCTAAGAGGACTTGGATTTTGTCTTTGTCATTAGGGCTTGACTTGGACTTAGTCTTGGCTTAACTTGGACTTATCATCTGTCTTGTCCCAAATAGTCTTGGTCTTGGACTCAACAAAGGTGATCTTGACTAAAGATCCGGCCATCTGATTTTGGTTTTACCCGTACAAAGAGAATATGTAACATTTGTTTAAAATACAACTGCACACGCACTTTGAACATGCACTTTTTTCTGCATAAGGTGCATGGATTACCCCTGAATGAAGTCACAGCACATGAGCTGAATAATTGTCTTGACAAATAATTATATGCTGCATATCATATAATTGTGAAGTGTGAACTGCTGTAGATGCCCAGATTGGATATATATAAACAAAAAAGCAGCACCGTAAGTAAATGAATTAAGACATGAAGTAGTATTGGCCTATTTGTCATCAGTATCGGCATATTTTGATATTTGCCTCTCAGTCTGAAATTGATTTGCTTTTTTAGTGGTACAGATAAAAATGAGCTTTATGTATTGAGGATAGGTGGGTGATGATTAGATATATTTTGAAAGAATAGTTCAAAACTAAATTATACGAGTGAAGATGCATGATTCAAATCCAGTGTGACTATATAAATTATAAATTAAACTGCAACCAAATCAGAATAATATATTTGCTGATTGCATATTTTGATATAAATGTCTTTGTCTTCTAATCTTCGCTTTTTCAGATTTTTCACTAAATAAACAGTAAGACTCCTATTCAGAAAATATTGTTTCTGTGTGGTTAACATTTAAAATGAAGAGTTTCTTTGGTTTGATTTTAGGTGAAGAAAACTGCTCTAGACTATTCAAGCAATACATAAGACATTCTCTATTTTTAAGGTTTTTGAACTGCACAAATGCAAGATTCCACAAGATTCAAGGCATACAAATTCTCCAGCCTGCGGACACTGCTAGTTTATCAATAGCTTTGGCCAGTCCAGGACTCATAGGGCCGCTCAGATTACCAATAACCCTGGGGCATCACTTTATCAGACGCCTCCTATTCAAAGCCATGGCCTTTGAAAATAAGGCCTGCCATCTATTGACTGATAAGAGCGGAGTCTAACCTGCTAAAACAAAATTAGACTCCCTATATATTTCATTATTATTTCCAACAGTGCCAGCAATGTGGCTCTCTGCCCTAAGCAATTTTTCACACTACCTAAACTGAACTCCTTTTTTATTTATATTTGTATGTATATATTTTAATTTTTTTGGTGTCTGGGACAGTGTTTGCAAATTCAATAATAGAAATCGATGTCTAATGCAGGGAGAAATGTTTCATCATAAATGAACAATGCCAGAGAAACATAATTCTTTTGCCAGCTATAAATGGAATATTGTTACGTTTATGCTAATCATCATGAAATTGTTTTCCGTTTTTCATTGGCTTGAGGCAAGTTGGCATCAACCAAACAAATCAAACTCATCCTTCTCCAAGTTATAAAGGCTGTCACTCAGCACGTCCACTGAAATGTTGATTTGTCCTAGATTATGGAGAGTTACAAAGTAATAAATGCAATGTTCTCTCTCTCTATCCTTCTGTTTATCACACACACACATTGTTCTTGTTACTTCATATATCCTTACAAGTTAAATTGCAGATAACAAAAAAGAGTTTGATGTAGTTTCTTTCTGATTAAGGCATTTCATTCATTCATTTCATTCACTCAAAATTTTACAAATGATACATTTTTTGTGATATTAAGTGCATTTACATATTCACCATATTTACCTATGCAACTGAGAGAAGTTTAGCAATGTCCATCCATGCTGACCTTATAAGGAGTATCAGAATAGACTGCTACTGTAATGAGGCTTTAATGAATCTTGTCAGAACAGACATGATTTACATATATCCACCTCTGCAGCTGAGAACAGTTTAGCACCAGTCATTCATGCTGACATTATTAAGCACCAGAACCAGTTATACAAATGTTGGCCTAGACTGCTGTCCTAATGAGTCACAATACAATATAGCCAGTTAGGCCAGAGGTAATTATAACATTCATAAATTAAACAGAAACAGAAACAGCTTGTTTAATTCAAAAGAATAAAGAGAGGTTGGACAATAGAACATGAAAATGAATTATGAGTGTAAATGTTATAAGGGATAATTAAAATCCCTATAAAAAAATGTTTTTATGTATTTATTTGCTCAGAATCTCATATAATTAACCTAAATCCCCATTGCTTAACATTCTGCCAATGCTTCATAACCTAACATGCCTACAGGTGTATGCCAATTAGTCGTGTTCAACATTGATTGCACCAGTAGACTGGAAAAAGATCACTGTAGCGTGGAAAGGTATGAGTGATACTTTGTCTCCTGAAGCACAAACTCAGTTCTGCCAAAGCTCCCTTTACATATTTACACAGCTGCTCTTCTGCGCTATATCCTGCACAGACCCTTCACAGATTACACGACGAACACATGCTGTGCACAGCTCCTGGTCAGATTGGGAAGCGATCACCCAGGGCCCGGTGGAGACGATTTTATTCCGCCAACACAGGCAAGATAAATACGTGTCAGTGCAGTCTGAGCGGCCCCCCTGCGCCGACGTGATTATAGCGTTTAATAACTTGCCTTCAGTAATACATTGACATTGTCCGGCCAGGATCCATGCCAGGAAGGCTTGATTTACCAAAGCCCTCGAAGGGAGGAGAAGAAGAGAAAAAAATCTCATTCAGGAGACGGATTGCTGAAAAGGCTCTCCAGTAGACCCATAAATCATTCTTTAATCAGAGTCCGTGGAGTGTGTGCCAAGCCACAGCGGGTCCACTGGAGGACCCCTGACTCAATACTGTCTACGTTACTGCTCTCCAGATGCCTCTGTCTTTATATTTGCCCTCCCTCTAACCCCCCTCCCATTTATCTGTCAACATTTAAGGCCCCACACAAACTGTAACTCAACATGCTTTTCAATATTAGAAGAAAGACGCTAAAAGGGTACTAAGTGAGGTACAAAGAACTGACATAGAGCAACCATTAGTTCTCTAAAGTAATATTTATGTAACTGAGAGATGGTATAAAGTACCATTACATAATGTAAAGATTCTTTATCAATTTTTGGTATTTTATATTACGTTGGGTTTCTTTACCTTTAGAAAAGTTCTTCCACATATCTTTCACAAAATTGTTCTCGAAGGCAACATCTGTTAAAGGTACTTTAGGGAAAAAAAAAATGATATTCCTTCACACAACACAAATAATTATTTGCGATACACTCATTTTAAATAGCATTTTCACATTTTATGATATGGTTCTCTGAGAGGATGCAGACATTTTAACTGGAAGAATATTTTACATTATGTGCGCATTAAACTTCATTAAACAATCATCAAACATCTTTTAAAAAACAAGGATAATATGTGTAGCTATATATAGGATCTTGACTTTTTAATGGTGTGGATGTTTTATTGTGCAACTGTCTCTATCCTGACACTACACTTTGAGTACATTTCAAAGGTCAATGTTTTTGTGTGAACATTGGATATTGGCAGAGGATGTTGCTATCTTATTTTTTTTTTTGCTGTGCAGTCATACTTGGCCCATTTGAAACCTATGAGCGATATTACACAGGGTTGCCAACAATTATCTAAGGGCCTGCAAAAGCTAGTAGTATGTGTTGAGTGACTGGAGGGGGCCAGAGGGGGGAGCATGGGTGTTTTTCCCTTGTGTCTCCATTAGCCAGGTTTCACCCTGTTTGTGGTCTGACTGATGAATCATATGTGTCTCAAGTGTCAAGGGAAACAAATGTAACAGCAGTGAAAGAACATTAATCAAAACAAGCTGAGTTTTTTTCCCTTATCACTAGTTAAACTGGACAGACTCTTTTTGGTACTTTTTCCTCCCCTCATGCAGTGGATATAAACATTTCTCCTATGGGATCCCATACCAAGATATCATCAATTTGAGTAGTTGGATAAGTCTATCTTTTTTTTTTTCCTGTTTCCAGAGACGTTCAGCTTGGTGGATGCTAATGTTAGCAACCTGGGCTTTGGCCCAACACAGAATTGCCAATCATGATGGTGTGATGGCAGGGAGGAAGTGAGAGGCACACAGAATAAGCTTAATAGCCTGCTGTCCATTCAGCACCCCTTATGGAGTGTGTGGAACATTCAGCACCTTGGATAGCACCCTCCTCCACATCTGGGGTTCGTTCCAGAAAACACAGCCACACAATTCATAATCAATGGGGTGTTATAAATGTGAACAAATACCTTAGCAAGGGTAACTGAATATTATATGGATTGGTAAACGGATTAAAGTATCATGACAGGTATTTGCAACTATAGTTTTCACCTTAGAAGTCACAGTTATTGACAGTAATAATTGTGTGGTATAATTACATTGTCATTACATTTTTATTAGTACTTCACTGAAACAAACAAGGAAACCTAAAGTGTGAATGATTTAAAAAGACTTCTCATTTGTGTCCATATAGAGAAAAATTGTATAATCAGATTCCTATTTCTATTTTTTTCTTTAGCTTCAGAAGGCTTTTAAGCCTGAACGTCCTGCGTAAGGTCCTGCCGCAGCATATAAAGAGAGTTCAATTACAAATTTTGACTACATCACTCCACAATCTTAAATGTGGATCTTTTGAGACATACAGAGATGGATTTGCCCTTGTGCTTCAAATTATAGCTGTGCTAGATGATTGGACCTCCTTCTGTAGTTTTTCATAGACAGCAGAATTCATGGCACTTTAGAAGACTACACCATTTTTGAGCGTTGGTGGTCTGATGTTCTAACTATGGAATGTTTATGCCAGACATAACCAGACAACTACATTCCAGAAAATGGTTTGGAGGTTATTAGGGTGTTGCTTAATGTGAAAAGGGACTCCCATGGGCATGGGAGGGAAAATTCCTCTTTTTTTTGCCCCAGTCTGTACCCAAAGTAGAATCATGAACAGTGACCTTATATGAGGAGGGCAAGGTCTGTTCTTCCTTAGATGTTCACCTTGGTTCTTTTGTTATTTCCTCGATGAGCTGTTGCTGCACTCTTGGAGGAATAACTCTTTCAGTGGTTTGCTGAAGACCCAGAGTCTTAGAAATGGCTTTGTAATCTTTTTCAATCTGTTATATTTCTTCTATATTACCTTCTTTCTCAGCTCTTCAAGAGTGTCTTTTGATTATGGTATAGCGTGCTGCTTTTTAAAAAGTTTTTTATCTTACATGGAAAGGGGATGCTTAGATTCAGCATGGCTGGCAGCAATCTGATGTGGGTTTATCTGGTCTACTTCATCCAAATTACTACATAAAAATGGTTTGGGGGCAATAGGGCAAAAACTAAAAATAACTAGTTGAGTCTAGATTATAAATTTTTACATTTAAAACTGTATTTTGTGTTTTATTAGGACATTGGTGCCCAGTTCTTGTCCTTGCAAGAAAGGTTTAGGTTGTCTGATTTTATAAATATTTTAAAAAATATTTTAGATAATTTATCATTCAAATGGCATCAAATATTTTTGATCTACTTTAAGATGTAAAATCAAAATAGACTCTCTTTGTTTTTGCTTTATATTTGTGATGTGAACAAAGACTCCCATATAACCACATTGTTAGGTCTTGCTCGGACTTTGTTTAGTTTTGGGACTTTTATTTTAACATTGAGCTTATGTCTTGTTAATGTAAGTGTATTTTGAGTTCTATGGCCCTCAAGCCTTCCTTTTGTATCTGTTCTTCACCTGTATACTGTCTGTGCTTTTGTTTTGTTTTTATAACATTGTGGAACCTGCTCCTTTACACCTCACCTCACTTCCCCGGCACGAACTGTGACACCCATATTAATTTTTTTTTTTTTATGTAAAGAAAAAGATACAGAGGGTATTTGAGATGTTTGGGGGATTTGTTACTCTTCAGGTAACATAGATACTGTTGACACAGAGCAGTCAATACAAGATGTAATAAATGTAGTAGATCATAATACTTGTGTATTGACATCAATTATTTACATGCAAATCAATGTAGCCATTGAAATGTATGGATCGATGTATTCCAGCATAACCACATAGCTAGATATAAATAGTTTAGCAAAACTAAAGCAATAACTTGACTTATAGGGGTCAAAAATACTTCACTACAATACAATAATACAGCATTATTCACAAGGATTTATGTTAAATATTCTGTACGTTTTCTGCCATTGTTTGCTGTTCATTATGTTTTTTGTGTCCGGTTCTGCCTCAAGTTAGATGGGGATTTGTTTCAATTTGTTAGAAAACCTCTATTGCCTCCATTGTGCTAATCTCTGCATAAGCTCTGCAGGTTGTGTAAGTAAAGACCATTTAGATTCATTCAATTAGCAGAGTTGTCTAAGGAGTCACTGCTCTGCTGACCTCAATTACATGCTGGTCGCCACACAAGGCAGCAGCTCTAACTTAAGAATTCTAATTCATTCCATAGCATCAACAAACAGTCATGCCTCAACAAATGCAAACTCATCACAGAGTTTAGACAATCCTCAACTTGCCCAGGAATGTAAAAATTGCTAAAACTGAATGAAGTGAGATTGCGTTAACTGGCTTCCAAAAGCATATTGTCACACTCCCCAGCAATGTCGGTCTCTCAGCTCTGTGGATCCTGTGAACTCTTGTGTTTAATTAGCACACTCTGAGCTATTCATGGTAACATTCTTGTACGGTATTTCCTCATGACAACTAAAAGCGGTTTGCTGTTTCTCATGCCTGGCTGACTGTGTCCTTGTGGCTTCTTCTGCTACGAATGATCTTTCCACTTACAGCTAGTCTGAATAACAATCTGATTGCTACAATTCTTCTCATTGTAGGACATGACAACTCTTTCTTTGGGGATGTGAAACATTCCTTTATGTCAAATAATGAAGGGCCGCTTACTGAGCAAAGCACAAAACATTGGGCAAGGGCTAAAGTTTAAGAAAAGTTCAGTTGTGACCAATTCTATAACCTGCTGTTTATAAGGCATCAGTCACAAAATGTCACCAGGTGGAATGACAAGGTATTAATATACAGTTATGTGGCATCTTCTGCAGCAATTTGGGAGGTCAGTAAACACAATTAGAACAAATGCTCTTAATGTGGGTTAATTCCTTAACATTTCTGAACAATTCCTTTAACAGAATTTGCATTTAAAATTTTCTGATTTTTTCTAAGCACATGTTGCATGCTGGAACCTTAACTGTCACCTCACTCCTTGCAGCCACAGCAAATGAGACTACAAACCAATTTGAATGTTAAAACAACAAGCAATATTAATTAAAATATAAAATCACAACTAGTGCATTGGACATTAGTTTTAAAGATATGTTTTGCATTATCATGTATGTTTGAAAAAAGAAATTCTAGTAACCTAATTTAGAGCCAGTCGTGGAATAACAGAACATTTTTTGAAGGACACACATTCTGTTTTTGACTGCCTTTCTAAATAAATAGAATTTTGAAGTATAATTACCATTGAACAATGGAATGAGTGTTTAAATGTGATTCTAAATGTATTTTCTGTTCTTTAAAGATTGAATATGCTGTATGTTTTAACTCCCTTTAGTCTTGCTCACAGGCATGAACTGATTAGCATTCTGAACGACTTAAATAGCTGACAATATTTAAGTGGGCATACAAAAGTACAATCCTTCTGTGTTTTCTTCACTCTACATCAGCCATTAAAATGATCCACTATACCATTCTCAGAGGAGATGATGTTGTGATTAGTATGGTTATAATACAGCAAGAAGACACAGAGAAGGGCATTATGTCCTTCAGAGGAAGGGCCAGAAGAGCCCTTAAGGCCTTATTAGAGTGATGCTGAAGAGCTGCTCTGGACTGATGATCAGGTTGAACATATGCAACTCAGACTGCAATGTGCTGGCACACAGATATGCGGGGAGAGCCAGGCGATGAAGCTGTAATATAGATGAGAGCTTCCGCCCACACACCAAACACACGCACTACTACTTTTAACTTTTAACTAATTGGAAGACCCAGCATACGCAGAGCATAGAGTAATCCCCAAGGCAGGTGGGGTTCTTGTGATTCAGCCTGGCATCAACACTCAGGTTCACAAATCCACTGACCTATCCACAAATGTGTTACTTCATAGTACCTGTGGCCAGATTGGACAAGCTTTGTACAACACTGGCCAAAACAAAATACCCACTCAACTTTAAGCACCATTTCAGCACACTGATGACTTTGATGAAAAACTGACACTAATGAGAGCACTGAAGTGCTGGGGTGATATCCATGATGGATTACATAAATCCCCCCAAGCTTTTATTTTAATATTATTATTGTAAAAAAAAAATAGAAATGTGCACCTTTAAATCCCTATCATACCTCTGAGGATACATTTAGTATAACCAGAAACTGTGACAGGTGGTATGTACCCATCCATTAAGAAGGCGCAATTGCAGATGTCCATTTTCTCTGAAATCGCCTTTTCAAATAGCAAACCCAAACCATCACAACTGCCAAAACTCTGCTAAATGCCAACACAAAGGACAGGTACACACCAGAGGTGTGTGAGGGATAATTTGGGAGTGGACTGACAACCACACACACTAAGGAACACTTTACATAAAACCTTGCACAACCCAGAAACCATGAACACCTAAGTGCTGTCATTACTAATTCCTTGACCAGCTGGGAACTGTTACTGATAACCCAGCCGGGGAGCTACCCACACACACTTGTCACAATACAAGTCCCCATAGTTCACATGATTGTGGCATCTAGCTGCTGCTGACTGGATACATCACAGAAATGCAACATCAAAACTTAAATTGTAAATTCATAAGAAAAATGTACACAGCCTCATTAAAAATTAATTGGCAAATTAATTGGTCTGGTGGAAAACCTGGGGTGGGAGTTGCAAACAGCAATCCATGGAGTGCAGAGGATGATACTGTTGTCCTCCCATACTCATTCACCAATAGAATTGGAGGTAGCTCAGTGGGTAGAGTGCTTGCCTCTGGACCATGAGTTCCTGGGTTCAAATCCTACCACCACCCTGAGCAAGACCCTTAACCCCAAGTTGCTCCAGGGATACTGTCCCCTGGAGTTAGGAATGGAAGTCACTTTGGATAAAGGCATCTGCTAAATAATGTAAATGTAAGTGATTTTAGACACTTTTTACAATAGTAACAAAATTATACACTCTTAGACTTGCTGGGTAGTTTGACAGACACCTCACAATTTGACAGACGCCTCACTATTTGACAGACGCCTCACTATTTGACAGACACCTCACCATTTGACAGACACCTCACTATTTGACAGACACCTCACTAAGTGCGAACACTGATGTAATTCAGCTTGCTTAACAGATGTAGGCCAAATAAGCATTATTTGAAACTCCAACCTTCCAAATAATCTCAATTCAAGGTGCATCAAACTCAATGTGGCTGATGTTGCTACTGCTTGTTCAGAGACTTAACATCATTTCTTCTTACTAACCAGAATTTTTTCTAGAAATGTTGACTAGCCAAACTAGAGGTTGCAATCAAGGAGGATTGCATTATAGAATACTTCAGCAAATATAAGCAGTCAGTATATGAGTATTTCTTTAGTACAGAGACAATTATTAGTTAATTAACTTTATGTAACCTAACATAAATACCACATGCGATGGAAAAAATTATTTTGTTGAATTTTGTTCATTTCGCAATATGATAAGAAATGGAGCAGTATCTCTTAAGCAGCTTCAGTCAACTCAGAACCTGCATCCATTTCATTTTGCTTGGAGGAAATGGCCCTGTCAGAAAGGCAAATGATCAGTGTTTAAGCTTCTTTCCTCCCCTCGCTCTTCTGCTCATCCCTGCTCTTTTGTTTTCCTTGCAGCAGGAAGGTTCCGACTATCTCCTCCTGCAGCCCCCGGCTGTCAGGGATTTAGACCCTACACGAGCCACTCCACTGCATGAATACGTATTTGCTCCTCCGTGACAAGACAAACTGGGCAGAAAATTGAAAACACCTCCATCAGTATTTGCCATAAACATCATCTTATGATTAAAAATTCATCCGTCTGCCCCCCACCCCCATGCAGTCACCACCCAACTGCTCACCATTCTAATAAAGGCAGTCCATTTAGAGCATTAGTGCTATCATTATTAACTACGGCAGACCTCAGCCACACTAACCACGTAATGCTAATAACTACTGTGCTGCCTCTACACAACAGAGAATAAAAACCCACAGCCCTTTGCTCTTTGCCCCAATATTGCAAGACTTTTCCTGTCGGTCCAGCTCAGACCCAAAAGTCTAGTGGTAACGTGGACTGAGAGTTAATATGTGGAGGAGGATAAAAGGTGCTGCATCTGAAAGTGAAACAGTAAATGAGTTGTGAAGACGAAAAGGCAGTTTGAGCAGGATTCTCACATCAATAATGAATACAGCCAAACCTGCGGGAGCTCTTAAATTTCTCCCTTACATATGAATTATGGATGCGCTTTAGTGCTCGACTGATCCATTTTAGACTTTCAGCACTGGTGTTGGTGACAGGGAAAAAGCCAAACAGTCGCTGTTCTGTTTGCTCAGGAAGAATGAAATATTAGTGAGGCCACTGACAGCACAAGCCTGCCATTAATGTCACTAAGTACAGAACATGGCAAATGCCAAAGAATAGTTCTGCTGCATACAGATGTTCCTGCCCATACACTTCTGGTGAAACACACTATGTATCCAGCTACCCCATCAGGGAATTCAGACTCTTTATAGAGCATCCTTTGCTGACACAGGAATTCAATTTCTCTAGGCTCCATTTCTCTAGAGTGATGGGGCTCTGGGCTGAGCTGCTTGTGTTCCAGAACCAATCATCCAACATCAGTACCTGACCCAACTAGGGCAATCAAATACTCACAGCAATTTTCCAGTTTCTAGTGTAAGGTATTCCTAGATAATTAGAGAATGGTACTACCGCAAAGGGGTGAGAAGCCTTAATAATACCCTTGGATTCAGAAGAAATGTTACATGAGCTACTGTCTAAACCTTAGAAACATATTGCAAATAGTAAAGGAAATTGACCCTCAAAGTCATGTGTGAACACACCACAGCACACAGTCTGAACAATGTGAAATTCTCTCTCTGTATTTAACCAATTCAACAAGCAAAGCAGCGGGCAGCCAGCGACGCAACGCCTGAGGTGTGGTGTATGGGTATGGCACCTTGCTCAAGGGTACCTCAGTGGTGTAACTGGCATGCCTGGGATTCAAACCCACTGCCCTCTGATCACAACTCCCTAAACACCAGGCAACCAGCTGCCCATATTGTGTGCATATAGACAAAATATAAATATGCCCTCTTCTTCCTGATGTTGAGCTATGTCCTATTTTTGAAGTTTAAATGAACAGACAAACAAACAAATAAATTAATTCAAAATGCTCATAAAATAATAATTGCCTATTAACAAAGCCACACAGTCCAGTGAAGTGATTGGCAGCTGTTATTTCACAGCCCACTATGCTTGTTCCCTGTGTGCAGCCCTGGTGAAGTCTCAAGAGAGGCTCTGAAATAAGCCAGAATTGAAGATCTCTGTAAAGAGCAACACAGTGCGCTCAGCTGCTGCAGAACACTTCAGGAGTCTGGTCACCAGAACAATGTCGCTGTCTCTTAGGTCCTAGAATAGGCTACTACTGCTTTAGGCTTGGCGGCGACTCTCCCTCATTATCACATACAAGGTCCACGGGGGTTTAGACCATGTTAATTACCTCAGGATACAATATGGATTCCACTCTCGAGCCCTCATTTCAGAGCCTTATTTTGACCAGGGCCTGAAGCAAATCACCTGCTATAATTGTGATCAATGGGCTGTGTCAACCTATTTCACAGACAAGTGCTTCTCCCTGCGGCTAGGGTCAATGGTACAAATAGTGCTGATTTACATAGCCAATACTGAAAGTTGCAGAATCACCAAGAACAATGTGCCTAATACATGCGATTAAATCTCACAGTGCTGGATCTGTTAGAAATGCTGTTAGACCAGGGCATAGTGTTGGGTAAATATCATCAGTTTAGTGGGAGTAGAGGAACTCCTATCAGCCAGATGTTGCAACAACTTTAGAAGCATGATCTCTGAAATAAATGAATGTAATTTGTCTATACCTAAACCAATATAACATGACAGTGTGAAGCAAATTATATTTTTGCATTGTTTTGGAAATAATGCTTCTAAAGTTCTCATAACATCTAGTTGATGGAAGTAACTCTGCTCCTACAAAACATATATATATATATATATATATATATATATAC
>JBBKCR010000134.1:6776579-6787408 GCA_037577295.1 Ladigesia roloffi | reverse complement strand
TATAATTACAGAGTGGTTGTTATACTCATATACTGTTTTAAAATGTAATTGCTGTGGTCTCTAATTTTAATAGAAGAGTTTGGTACACTGCCGAAACACTGCTTCCGATCCATGATGAAAGCACAAGGAGTGTTTGAATCAAAGCTGTTTTTAAAAGTGGCACAATAGATTGCAGAGAGTAAGTCATAAAGGGACAGAAATTAAAATAGCTACTTCATTCAAAGGGATAAAAAGAGGCGGGAAATGCTCATAAAAATAAATGAACACAGTTTCACTGTATTTTTGTGCCATTTGTTGTCAATTTTCCATCAATGTGGGAACAAGGACAAGGACAAAAAGCTTGTAATGTATTTTTTTAGATTCTGCAGCTTTATGTTATTGCTTTGACATTGGACTGTAGTAAATTAGTGTAATTTTTATATGCTTGTGACCTGGCAGCCCTATTCTTAGATAGAGGATTCACACAGCCTGACAGTAGTGATTATAGGATTTAATTAGGAAGGCCGGTAATGGTGCCTGTTACTGTAGATGTCTTTAATTCAGAGAGTTCCATAATTATTTAATAATCTCTCTAGACACATTTGTCATAAAATAGCACTTTATTAAGCATCATCCTTGCAACTGTAGTTGCTCACTCTGTATTTTATTCACTGTCCTTCACATTCAGTTGCAGACATTGTAAATAATGAGAAACCTCTATGATGTATTATTACATAACAACTGCAATATACTTAATCAATAAAGAAATTGGTGTGTATCAGGGGAGGGCCAATTACAGGGTCAGTCACATTTTCAGATGGTCCAATGCCCCTGTCTCTGTAGCTTGAAAACATGATGCTGTTGTTATGAACACATTTTTAACTGTACAATCTGCTATTTAACACAAAGCTACAAAACAAAGCCCCACGAGCCAAGGACAAGTTCCACTTCTGTCGGAACTATGTGACTCCAGCAACAGTGAGGAACAACTGGAAACTGTGTGACTGTGAAAGAGCCTGAAACTACTTTTAAATCTGGCTGCAAACTGATATGATTTCTGTTCCTGGCATTATAAAGCAATAAAGTCTGACATGCAAGATTCTCTCTGGTACCCTGGTCTGTAATGAACTGGCCACTAAGTAATATTACTTCTTCTTCGCCTTATTGGATTTAAATCTACCCTTCTCAAATCTCTTAGCCTCATTATTCCAACTGACATCTCTCCCGTCCCCTTGTCTTCAAAAGCAAAAGCTGGAGTGTCTCTGGCCATAGCTTTTTTAGATTTGAATGTCACACAGATCTTCATTGACAAACTATGCTGCCTTGTTTTTGCAATACTGTTGTATTTTGCTATTACCTTCTATTAAGTTTTTATCCTCACAATTATTACTGCAACCGTACCAAGCTCATCAGTAAACACCTATTGGGGTGTCTCTGTCCTCACCCACAACAGAACTGGTGATCCCACTAGCCCTGTTTGAACAATCTCCACTGGCTCCTGGCCAAATTTGAGAGGCTTCTCCTCATGTATAAAGCTTCATGATTGGAAACCTACACACATCTCCAATACTGCAATCTGTGCCAGATGGAAATACAGTTCATACAGAAGTCTCAGACAGCCAAAACCTTAGAGAGCACATACTTTATAAAGATACAACATATAAAACAGAATGAACACAAATGAACCTGAATGCAAGTTTTTTGGTTATGTTTATTAGAAAAGTTATTCAAGTCTTAGTTGGAAGAGTGTACATTGATCAGCCAAAATATTTAAAGCACCTATCTAAGACTTATGTACCAAAAATAGCTCTGACACATCGAAGCATGAACTTCACAAGAGCGCTGAAAGTTTGCTGTCTTGTCTGGCAGCAAGTCATTAGCAGCTGTCCTGTAAGAACTGCGGCGGGGCTTCCATGGATCAGACAGGTCAGTCAAGCACATCAAACAGATGCTCAATCAGATTACGGTCTGAGGAATCTAAATTCCTCGTCATATTCATCAAACCACTCTTGAACTATTCATATTCTGGCAGGGTGCATTGTTCTAGTGAAAGAGGCTACTAGTGTTAGGGAGCATTGCTGCTATGAAGGTAAAGAGGCATATGGCTGACACTCTAATCCAGAGCAACTTACTATCATTAGTTACAGCGAGAGTCCCCCTAAAGCAACTGACTTTAAATGTCTTGCACAATTGTAGAAAGGTTGCTGGTAGCCTAGTGGTCAGGGTGTTAGCCCTGCGTGGGTATGATTACCAAAACCACCTGGCAACTTTGTGGTACCCTTGACCAAAATACCGTCCACACACTGCTCCCCGGGCGCTGTGCTCCTGATTCTCCGCGAAGTTTAAAATTGCAACTTTGTGGTCATCAGGTTCACAGGCAAATGTTTTAACCAATAGGCTGCTACCACCTTAATATTTGTACACATGAATGTAAAGGCCCAAGGTTTCACAGCAGATCATTACCTTGAGCATCTCACCCACCTTCCTCCTACACTGCATTCTGATGCCATCACTTTCACAGTTAAGTGGTGCACATGCTGCTGGGTAATCCTCAAAATGTAAAAGTAAACATGATTCCATTTTTTCCACCCTTTAATGTTGCAGTTCTTATTGAAACATCCCAGTTGTAGATGTTTTTTGGCAATGGATCTCCCTACACAACATGTGATGCACTGTATTCTGACACTTATTTTGTCACAGCCAGCTATATCTACTGTTAGTACTACATTAAATCATCTGTGGATTGGACTAGAAGTCTTTGTTACCATGACCCTGTTTTTTTTTTCCTTGACCACTCTTCTTTACTACCTGGTACCAATCACTGTATACCAGGCCCAGGCAGCTGAATGTGCCATCCTGGAAATTTCAACTCAGTCATTTAGCCAATGCAAATTGTATCGATGTTGTATTGATTGTAATGATGTTCTTTTCAGTGAACAAATTTACCTCTCAGCCGCATCTATGGTAGAACATTCATGCAGTTGCATTGCATCATCTGTTGGTGATTACACAAGCCACACAGGTTACCTAGAGATCGCACTATGCTCGTGAGGAGCAGGGTTTAAAAAACAAAGCGAAATTAAATTTAAGGCAAAAACAGAAAACTGAAATGTGATTTGTCTGTGGTTTACAAACTGTACATAAAACCGGCCAGAGACAACTCTCCAAACATTAGTGACTAAAAAATGATATGTAATAAGCTGCACTTCCAATAGCGCCTTGTATGTTTTTGTGTAATAATCTCAGGGTATGTGCATGTAGTAGGAAATTGCAGTTGGCAGTTTATACACAATCACTGCATGATTAGCTTGGATGCCAGTTTCTCATATAACAATTACATCTTACTGCTGCTGACTCTATTTCTGCTTTTTAATTCTAGCTTCTAACTGTAACCTGATTAGACTAAACCTTCAAATTAGACTAAACGTTTCAGTTTCTAGACAGGTATCATTTCAAATTATGTTCAAATTAAGTTTGATGAACTATCAAAACAAGTTCCAATATTAGGCTGTGTTTCATCTGGTAAATACATGAAAAAACAAATAATATCACATTCTTTAAAATCCTACAGAGAAATATGACTATATAAATATAAGAGCTCAGGAAATGTCCATAAATTACCCACTGGCTACTTTGGTCTGATAATATAAGATGAATAGATGGAGCTAAATTTTTTACTTGCTGCTATCTGGCATGTTTTGTCACTACAACCAGACAACTAAGGAAACATGTGATCAGTTGTGTGACTCAATATGAGTTCCAGACAGCTTAGATCAGTGGTTATCAACCCTCCTCCTGGAGATTTACTTCCCTGCAACATGAATTCGAACTTACCCCCTTACTGAAAGCTACTTCATCTCATCCAGGCAATCAATTACTTCTGAAGAAATTCATCAGCTGTGAATAGCTGTGGCACATCACAGATTGGGGCACATTTATTCTTTTTCTTCTTCTTCTTCTTCTTCTTCTTCTTCTTATTATTATTATTATTATTATTATTATTATAACAATAACAATAATAATAATAATAATAATAATAATAATAATAATAATAATAATAAATTGTTATTATTATTATTAATATTATTAATTGTATTATTATTATTATTATTATTATTATTATTATTATTATTATTATTATTATTATTATTATTATTATTATCATTGCCACAAGTTCCTTTTTTGTTCAGTATGCATTGCACTTGTTCACTGTTTTCTTATGTTTTATTCATCTTTTGCAGTCTG
The DNA here is from genome assembly GCA_037577295.1 of Ladigesia roloffi. Taxonomy (NCBI): domain Eukaryota; kingdom Metazoa; phylum Chordata; class Actinopteri; order Characiformes; family Alestidae; genus Ladigesia; species Ladigesia roloffi. The sequence continues at coordinate 6,783,184 of JBBKCR010000134.1, read as the reverse complement.
ACTTTTTTATAATTCAACATTATAAATCTCTCAAAAGAAACTGTATGGGACCCTCCAAGCTTCTTTCCAAACAACCATCAACATTAATAATTGCATATCTTTCCCCATATAAATGCCGGCCATGTACAAAGCTCAGCTGAAAATATGCAAATCAACAAGCAGCATCTGCAAAGCAACCATAAATGTGTCTCTAATCGTCACCCATGACCCAAGCCACACTTCAGATCCATTTGCACAAGGCCAGGTTCGGCATATATCATCAGGGGAATCATTTCCAGCCTTGCCAGTGGAGACTCAGTGATAGATGGCACCAATGAGGGGGCAACTCTCATCTCTCCGCCATTTTGTTTGCATTCAATTTTACTGAGAGCACTGTGTGGGTGACACTTCACTGGGGCAAATCCTTGTTTGCATGCTTTTCACAGAGGTGTAAGGGTAGCAGATGCTAAAGCGAACATGTACAAATGCAATCTAAAAAAAGGGGTGCTGGGGGGTTGAGAATGTGGTGAAATCTTCATCACACCCGCATAGCAACCCTCATTTTCTGGAGATTAGGAGTATGCATAGAAGGGGTAGCGGGTGATAAGTAGTGCAAGACCCAGAAGCATCAATAACAAAAAATTTGCATCCCTGTCTCATCCTTGAAAATATGTTACAACACAGCTGCTTGATACACAATGAAAAACTCAGTGGCATAGCAAAACATTCCAGTAATTATAAAGATTTTTTAATTTATGCATTCATTAAAAGGCCCTTGTACCAAATTTTTCTTTCATTTTTCATTCTTTTTTTATTCCTTAGTTTACTTTCCCTTTTCTGAAGTCTGTTTCTGGTGTGTCTGTGCATTTTCTAATCAAAGATAGTCATAATTCATTAGACATTAATTTTCCAACCTCTCTTTATGCCTTACAATTAAATATTTTTGTTAATGTAGCTTTAAAATGCTCTTTAGTACATCAGTGTGAGTGGGCAGCTAAACTGCTGCAGGCTGAGTAGGCGATTGGCTTTTTGTGCAACTTTATTTCCAGTGATATAACTGTAAGCAGATGTCGGTAGTCAGGCATATCAATCCTGGTCTTTAGGTAGCATTGTAGGTAACATTTTTGGAGTTTCTCAGGTCTGACACTTGCATCTGAAACCCAAGAAGGCAGGTATTGGGAGCAGAGAATATATTAAAATACGTTGTATTGGCATACTGGCAGGGACCAGGATTGGAAAACACGTCTATTGCCTATAAACTATCCAGTTGTACCTAATAGGCTGCACACCTTATTGTCCATTTTAAATGTTAATCCATAATCCACAAATGCTTCTTTGTACTATTTCTCATATGCTGTACACTGAACAAAAGTAAAGGAACAGTATTTTTTAATTATGTACTTAGTAGGGATGAGCCGGATACTCGGCTGAAACAAGCATCTGGTACGGATAAAGCACTTTTGACGAGTACGAGTATCATTCGAGTAATAACTTAATATCTATGCTTTAATTTAATAAAAATTCTCACTGGGTAGCTGACTGTAAATCCCAATGATCATAAAAAATGTAAAAATTAAAAAAAGAAAGTCTTGTTCATTACATTTTACTTCATAATTGCAACCGCATGTGTTGTATTCATTGTTGCTAAACTTGTTCTGTATATAGTTCATTTGCTATCCTCATCAAAACCACTGAACTGAAGCTCAATGCCGATGCTGTCATGTAAATAATTTCTAATCAGCAATACATATAACAATTTCTGATGAATACATATCAATTGCATGATTAAAATAACATAAAGGTTAAAGCCCCGTCCATTTCAAAACAACCCGACTCTCTTCCTGGTTAAACCACGCCCACTTCCAGGATAGGCCCCGCCCAGTCCGAATTGAGATATAGACACAGAAAATTAATCTGGTTAACAGATACAAATATAGATACAGATAATGCTGTACTTATTCATTTCTAATACTTAGATGTAATTAAAATAGTCGGTGCTTGGTAAATAAATTGGCACCTTATAGTCACATGTGAACACACCACAACACAACACACAATGTGAACAATGTAAAACAACTTAGGCATTTAACCCATTCAAAAAATGAAGCAGGGGGCTGCCACCAAACTGGGGAAAGCGGGGAGCAGTGTGTGGGGACAGTACCTTACTCAAGGGTATCTCAGTAATGGCACTAGCAGTCTTGGAATTTGAACCCACAAATTTCTGATTGTGGGTGCAACTTCCTAATGACCAGACAACCAGCTGCTTTTCACTCTTTCTATGAAAACCAGTGTGTCACATTCCAAATATAATGCTCTGTAATTGGGCTGGCTTGCCTAAGGTTTGAGTAAAATGGATAAATCTAAATCCATGGTTCAGTTTTTTTAGGAACTAACTCCACTGGTCATCTAAGTTATGGATATTTAATCACAGTGAACTACATTCTTTAGAAAAAACAATCATATAAATGAATATGTGGACAAAATATCCAGACATCCCTGTTGTCAAATAAGGTTAATCCTGAAATAGGCCTCAAAAATGCGCAATACATTTACCTTTACGGCATTTAACTGATGCCCTTATCCAGAGTGAAGTAATCCACAACTGTATCAAGGACCTAAAGCCAGACTTAAGGCAACATCCACCGATCGACTATGATACTGTAGCTCAGTACACATGATCAACACCTGTCACTGATACCTAACTACACCAATCTTGACACATTAGACAACACCTGTAAAAGAAAGTAAGAATGTAAAACAAGGTTAGGAAGGCAAGCAAAATAAGAGATGGTTAGTGGCCAAGGTGCTCCTTGAAGAGGTGGGTCTTTAGTCGACGTTTGAAAACAGATAGCAACTCTGCTGATCTGATGGTGAGCCTCTGTACATTCATAGTTTGAAAGTTGTGTTCAAATTAAAAGGCAATATATGGGAGCCTACAAGGCACAGCTATTGAGATCCACTTCTGTAAATACATATCATGCCAAAAATGTTTGGTAATACCTGGGCAATGTGAGACATAACTTGTATTAGGCTATCCGGTACTTCCGGGGAGAATCAAATGCATGGGTGACACATTTGTGATGTATGGAGAAACCTTTACGGCACTCTCATAATATTTTACAGTGAAATGCTCAGCTGTCTGGCAGGGAGGCAGCCCAGACTAGATAAATTACCAGCAATTTCCAAGATGACATTTTTAGATAAAGGTTCTTGTGTGTTGTTGTTAGTGTCACAAAACTATCCATCAAACTGCATAATTCAGCAGCCACAAAGCATTCACAATGGAGTAGACATATCAGAGGAAATTGTTCATTCCGAGGTTGACATTTTTGGTCACCGTTTGTTTTAACTTTCATCTAAACAGTCTCCGTAAACATGATCACATTTTCCTACCAGACAACTGGTTAAAACAGAATGCCATGTCCTGGAACCTGCTCCCCTGATTGACAGGAAATGACATAAATATGTCTGGTCTCCAGTCTACATGTGTTGAACAAATGTCTCCAGGTTTCTCTACTGTGAGCTCAGTACATAAGTATCTGGAGACTTTAGAGGAAATGCCCCTGCCTGCTGGGTGTCCTGCTGACTGCTGCCAATACGAACTGTGTGACAATTACCTGGTTCTAAGAAACGGCTCTGGCGAGACGACCAAAAGCATGACATTTCTAGCTCATGTCCCCCTCTTGTGAACAACATTAGGGATCGATGGATCAAAATAGTTCAGATTCGAACAACACAGGCAAAATGTCAGTAACAATTAGCTGACTGACTTGTTGGCAGGGGAAGAAGTGACCCGCTGTTCAATGGCCTTTCGTGGAAACTGGCCTCGGCCACATTAATTCTGTCACCACAGACGAAGAGGTTGTAAGGGGAGTAAGGGAAGTCAAAAGCCTCAACACTTACCAACTGTGTGTGTGTGTGTGTGTGTGTGTGTGTGTGTCTTTGAGCTTGAGTGTGTGTGCTCATTTTTGTGTGTGTGTGAGTGTGTGTGTGTGTGTGTGTGTGAAAATTCATTCATTTAAAAAACTGTTTTATTTATAATTATTCTAAGCAGCATATTTATAACCACTTTAGTGTACACTTACTAATCTTGCTACTCTTCAGTAACAGTTTTATTGAATTACTGTGAAGCTAATAGATCTTGTATTTGTGAGAAGCAGGAATTTAAATGCACCCTTAAATGGGCCCTTATAGGTTTAAGGTTTTAAATGGACTAAACAGTGTTCAGCGAGTTCTATTTAAATGCATGGATACATGAGTTGATCAAAGCTGATGTACAAAACCATTAATGGAAACTCTTGCTTAAGTAGACAAACATTACTGAGTGAATCCTGCTGGAGAACTGATGAGGTCCGCTGTAGCTCTTGGCTCATTTCTGATTATTTTTACTTCGATGGTCTGTCTAGCCAGGAGTTATGATGCACATAGCACACACACATACAGTTGTATGCAAAATTTTGAAGACGCCCTGACAGAAGATTTTCTTTGTGAAAAGTACACATCCTATAGAGAGCTGTGTTCTCTGCACAATCAGGACAATGTCATTTGACTGGGGCGCCAAAACATTTGCATGCATCCATTTTATGACTTTAAGAGGAAAATCAAAGGTGAATTTTAAAGGGCTGCAGGACCCTGTTCAGGATGTAAGAGTATGGACACTGAGATCATATTTCCTCAAACAAAATAAAAATATAGTGAATAATGTATAATGTTTATTTCCTGTTTGAAATGGTAGGACCAAAGAATGGAGGGAGACGTTTCTTTTGCACTTCTGAGGCTGTGGTTGATGTGTGCAAGGGTTATCTCATTACAGTTGAATGATAGCATGACAACTGAATTCAGAGTAGTGAACAGGCACGCTGCAGTGACTGAAGCCTGGAGGTATTCTTTCTTAGCCTTGGATGAATAGGTAATGCAAAGAGCATCCATCTTCATAACTTTGTTCTTTGAGTCAGGGAGATGGGATTAAGGAAAAAGCAAAATTCAGCTCAGCTGTGTTAATTTACTAACACTCAGGTATCATTTACCTTCACACTCCTCAGAACCTTGTTTAGGATGGAAATGCATGTTCTAGGTGGAGCATAAAGATCTAATTATTCCAGAATTGAAAGTTTTTTGCAGTCTGTGGTTAATCTGGTGAATCCATTCAAAACAACTTCCCAAACAACATATATTATTTTTATTATTGCTATTATTTGTTACAATCAGAAGACCAGAGAACAATTGAGGAACTGGAGAACTGCAGCTATATCCACCCACAGATCCCTGTCATTGCACATAGAACTAATCTTCAAGAAAAAAAATGACATAATGGTTCCACCTTCAGGCGAGGGTTAGTAGAACCATTCCTTAATGCACTTTGGAAAAGCTATTATGAGAAGTCTTCCACCTTTCATGTGGTACCCCTGCAGGGAAAAGTCAGAGATTATAAAGGTTATATCTGAAACACAGAGAGAAGGATAGACTTCTACATGCTTTAACTTAAAGGTACCAGGCCAGTAATGGCTCTGTGGTGTGATACTGCAGATCAACTGCTTTTGTTATCATTTCAGTGGATGTTCTTTCAAGAAACATCTTTGTAAATGAGATATGAGGCTAGAGTTTAAAGGTTAGAAAACGTTCAGTGTTTACTCCTAGGAACATTTAGGAAGTTACAATTTAAGAGTGTTTGATGTATACAATGTTCAACATAATTGTATGCATATATAGAGAGAGTTCTCTGCTCAAAAAATACAGGGAATATTTAAAATTCAAAGTGAAACTCCAAGTCCGTTATACTTCTGTGAAATCAGGTAGTGCAGCTCATACAGGAAGGAACATCAATGCAAGCTGTGGCAAAAAGTTTTGCTGTGTCTGTCAGCATATTGTCTAGAGCATGGATGTGCAACCAGTACATCAGGAGATGTGGAGGAGGCTGTAGGAGGGCAACAACCCAGCAGCAGGACCCGTACTTCTGCCTTTGCGCAAGAAGGAACAGGAGGAGCGCTGCCAGAGCCCTGCTAAATGACTTCCAGTGAGCCACAAATGTGCATGTGTCAGCTCAAATGGTCAGAAAGAGATTCTGTGATGGTGTTATGAGGACCCCACATTCACAGGTCGGGGTCGTATTTACAGTCCAATGCCGTGCAGGACATTTGGCATTTGAACCAAGATTGGCAAATTCAACACTGGTGCGCTGTGCTCTTCACAGAGTAAAGCAGGTTCGCACTGAGCACATGTAACAGACATGAGTCTGGAGACATGGTGGAGAATGTTCTGCAGCCTGCAACATCCTCCAGCATGACCGGTTTGGCAGTGGATCAGTAATGGAGTGGGGTGGCATTTCTTTGGGCGGCCGTCCAGCTCGCCAGAGGTAGCCAGATTGAAAATAGGTACAGAGAAATTAGGTACCGAGATGAGATCCTCAAACCCCTTGTGAGACCATATGCTGGTGCAGTTGGCCATGTGTTCCTCCTAAAAACAAAAAAAAACTGACTTCCTAACCATGTTTTTACCTTCCTTTACAGGTGTTGTCTTGTGTCAAGATTGTTGTAGTTAGGTATCAGTGACAGGTGTTGATCAGGTGTACTGAGCTACAGTACCTTAGGTGATTGGTGGATGTTGACTTAAATCTTGCTCTACAGGTC
>JBBKCR010000134.1:6705646-6725488 GCA_037577295.1 Ladigesia roloffi | reverse complement strand
CCATTATATGACTACCAGACTGCTACGGCTAAAGCTAATAATCTGTGTTTGTGTTCTGCTGAGGAAACAAAGTCACCATCTACTTGGATGCCCTGGGGGTAAGCAAATAAACATCTAATTTTCATTTTAGGGTGAACTATCCTTTTAACCCTGGCTCTTTTATAAGTCTTCCTTGAACTAAGTTGGTGGATCTTTCCGTGGTGGATCGAAGATTTAAAAAATCTTAAAAAATAATAATGTAACAAAAGTCATTTAATCTCTATTTGTATACTTAATCAAAAAGTATAAACAGGGAGATGGGTAATGGACAACCTGCAGAGAAGGGATGCTCAACACCATTCCTGGAGGGCCAGTGTCTGGCACATTTTGGTGTTTTTTACTGCTCAGAAATCTGATGCAACTCCTAAACTACTAAACCATGGTGGACACCAACCCTTCAGGAATCAGAGTGGTGCATCCATGCTTTATAGTTTGGTTCCTAAGTTACATTGTTTATGATCACATTTCAGTGAGTAACAAGGTCATGGACGTGAGGCATTATATATCCAATTACAATTACATATTATTATACAAAATAACTAAACCATCACTGGATTTATAAGGCTACGATTTAAATACAATGACGACAGCAGCCATGGCAAATAACACACAGCAGATGCAAAACATCCAAAGAGCTAGATCAGGACCAAAGAGCACTGACCCAGGATAATTTTTCATTATATTGATTGGGCATCACCACTCTTGTGATGGTTGCTGAAAACAGACTCTGCTGTATAATAAGACTGTCCCTAGAGTTCAGCATCACAAAATTATGTTCAGCTATAATAATTGGGTGCTCTAAACCACACCGACATCTGATGACATCTAATGGAGAGTTGGATGTGGTGTGATTGGGTGGAGAGAGGTTGTGGGGTTGGGGAATGTATATGGGTGGTAGTTGAGGGTTTGTTAGCAAGCATGTCTGAACTGATCAACTACTTCTGAGGTAATTGGCAAATTATGTAAATTAGATTTTTCTCCAAAACATTTATTTAATTTACTCAATTAGAGTTATCCCAGGCATAGAAAATTATTGTGTGGGTGCTACATTTGTCTATTTTCAGTGTCCTTACTGAGGAGATATTTGTTGCAATTTGATGTAACCATTAATCTGCTGTTTGTGGTTGCACATGCCTTTACACATGCAAAACATAATAATCAGGGCAAAAAAGTGTCATCACATACCATTACATGTCTGTTTAATTTTTCCATATAATTATTAGTTTAGATAATTCACCACTGGTATTGACATGATTCTGCAGACCTTCTAAAGGCGTCGTGTGGTAAAGTAACACGGGGGGCAGAGTGTTTGATATCTATTTGTGCTTTCATAAATAGGTTTTTAAGCACTTTTCCGATGAGTAACATCCTTCAGGAACTGAGTAATTCCATACCATTTACCAGGCTCTTTTTTTCCACACTACATACATTTGCATAGAACTATTACTGTAGTTGAATTCATGGCCAGCTCTCCTTGGAATGATGCATCAACTCATTACACAACAATAGAGGCGATGCCAGCGCATTAGCTACATCCCACATTCACTAGTCTGCCGAGAGTCTGAACAGAAGATGCTCTCACATGGAAATGAAGAGCAGCAGCTGGGTGGTCTGCATCATGGCTGTTGCTGCGCTCAGAACCTTCATTTTCGCCAATTTGCAATCTGAACCATCCGTGGTTACTACGCGCTACCTGTTCTGTGAAGGGGGGCTAAATGAGCTTACAAAAAACCTCAGTCACAGTAGGTAATTATACAAGCCACGTTTATGCATCTGTTATGGCTTTGATTGGCACAACTACAGAACAGCTCAAAAGCCAGAACACAGAATAAAGCCTTGAATGGCCTGTAATGAGTAAAGCACTGTCATGAATAAAGCACTTTAATGGCCTGCTGTAGTATCTGTGCTTGAGTAATCAGTGTTTGAAGTAAAGTCAAGGGCTGGTGCTCTCCACTTACTCTTTCATTTACACTGAAAGGCCTAGACCATTCATTTTCTTTCTCGATCATCTCTGTGAAATATATAAACTAATTCTGCTAATGCGAAGGAATGACCTACCATTCTCTGAAGGCTAGTGCATGGTAAACAAGCAGAAACTAACCTCAGAGGTCATTCTGGATCACTCACTGACCAATAATGTGTATGCAACAGTGCCAAAGCAACTATAATTCCGCGATACACTGTCCCAAACAATAGGTCTAATGGTTTTCTTCTGGAGAGCTGGGAACAATGTTGCAATCAGGCTGAATACAAAAGGCATCCTGATAGATTGGGTCCCGCAGGCAGCGGAATTATTGTAGACCTTCGCACCCCATTCTGCGACCAGCGCCACCTGTGCCATAGTGTGTCTTATCAAGCCTTTCTTTTTGTGACATTTAATTTCCTCACCTCAAAACAGAGAAAAGGGTTTTGTTTCATAAAGTATGAGGTTACCCTGGGAGAAGGATGACCTATATTCACCCACAGGGAGTCAGATTTAAGAACTCAGGAAGACACAGGAACTGTCAGACTTCTGTAATTTGCTTATTTCTATGCAGCAAACTGCGACATACTCTCCGAACCATCTTTCAGCCAGGTGGAGTAGCAGCACTGTCTGAAATTCATTTAAAAGAATAACAGTCTTGTTATTTAAAGCACCATATTTGAAATTCCACTGCAGCAAAATTCTTAGAGTGTTCTGTTTTTTCTCCATTATGAATCATTTGAGAAGATGGTGTGATTTTATCTATAAAAAAACAAACAACATCTCCAAATTTTATATTAATAAGAATTAACACCAATACACTAAAATTATAGATTAAACTGACTATTATCAAGGTAACAGTCTATATGGACATATCTCTCTAAAACAATTTACATAAATAAGGAGTCCATGCCCTAATACCCTTTGGGGTAATAGCAGCCTCCACACTTCTTGGAAGGTTTTTCACATGATTTTGAATTGTGTCTGTGGGTATGTATGCAAATTCAGTGACAAGGTAATTTGTAAGTTTAACTGATGTTGGACAAGAATGTCTGACACAATTCATCCAAAAGGTGAACTGTCGTCAGGCCATTAGACTTCCTCCAAACAAATCTCATTAAAATGTGTCTTTATGTTTAAGGCATTTATGGATCCTGTTTTGGGGCACAGACATGCTGGAACAGGAAAAGGCCTTTCCCACATTGTTGCCACAAAGTTAAAAGAATATAATTGTGCAACATTTATTTGTTTGATGTATTCACTGGGGCCAACTGACGGAAACCAACTCATGCCCCATTATACTTTCCCCACCAAACTTTACGCTATGAGCATACATTCTGTTAGGTAGCATTCTCCTGCCATCTTTCAGGCCTAGATAATTAATCAGATTACCAGATCATCAAGATAATCATCCCTCCAGATAACACGTTTCCACTATACTGAGGTCCAGTGGTGGTGTATTTGCTCCATTCTAGTCAATGCCTGCATTGCCCATAATGAGCTCAGGCTTGTGTGTAGCTGCTCAGATATGAAAACCCATTTCTTGAAACTCTTCATTTACATTACATTTACATTTACGGCATTTAGCAGACGCCTTTATCCAAAGCGACTTCCATTCCCTAACTATAGGGGACAGTCTCCCTGGAGCAACTTGGGGTTGAGGGTCTTGCTCAGGGACCCAGTGATGGTGCTGAAGGTAGGATTCAAACTCATGAACTCTTGGTCTAGAAGCAAGTATCTTACCCACTGAGCTACCTCCACCCCTTCATACACAATTATTGTGCTGATGTATCTTCCAGAGGTGGATTAAAACCCTAGGGATATCCACTACAGTCTTCAGCCCTGACCAGCCCCACTCTGTGAGTTTGGGTAGTCTACTGCTTCCTTGCTAAGCTACTGAGTCTCCTAGATGCTTCCATTTCGCAATACTAGCACTTAAAGTTGGCTAAAGTCTAACTGGGCATAAACTGAGTGGAAAGGATTATTTCATTCCCTGCTGAATTTGTAAGTTTACTAAAATGTGTAAGTTTGTTTACAAAAAAATTAATCGCCTTTATGAGATAGATCCATGTTTTTGGAGAGAGACAGAACATTAACCAAAAATCAAGAAAAAGCATGTTACATGCAGTATCTTGCCTCATGGGGTGAGGCTGACCACAAGACAGGTGAGGGATCAGCCCAGAACTACATGGGAGGAGCTTGTTAATGATCTGAAGGCAGTTAACCCCACTGTGGGGATGGAGTTTATCAGGGTGTACTCAGCATTTCTCTTCCTCCTCACACGGCAGGTCAGGTTGATGGCAAAGAGCTCGATTTTGGTCTCATCTGACAACAGCATTTTCTCCCAAGCCTTCTCTGAATCCTTTAGATTTTCACTGGCAAATTAAATTTTCTGTACATGTGCCTTCCTGAGCAGCTGTACCATGTGAACCAGCTGTAGTGTGTTACCAAAGATGTTCTTGGAAACTGTGGTCCCAACTCCCTTCAGATCATTAACAAGGTCCTCCCTTGTAGTTCTGGGTTGCTCCCTCACCTTTCTCAGGATCGTCTTCACCCCATTAGGCAAGATACTGCATGGAGCTCCAGACAGGGCAACTAATGGTCCTTTCTTTCATTTCTGAATAATCTCATCAACTGTTGTCACCTTCTCACCAAGCTTCTTGCTGATGGTCTTGTAACCCATTCCAACGTTTTGTTTTGCCCATGGTTGTGGTGAGGTTGCAATGGAGGAAATTGATTCTGTGGACAGGTGTGCTTTAAACACATAAGTTAATATCAGGAGTATCTGTAATCTGCGTAGACACACAGCCAGTCTGAAGCCAGAAGATTGTATGAGTTGTAGGGGATCAAATACTTGCAAATGCTCAGTGACATGCAAATAAGTTTAGAACTTTCATGTAACATGTTTTTTTCCTTTTGTGGTTGATATTCTGTCCGTTTCCATAACAATAAGACTACTTCATATATTAGATATATTATTAGAGACTGTTCTCTCCTTGTAATCCAGCAGACTTACAAATTCATCAGAGGAAATAATTATTTCCCCCACTGTGTCACCTATTACATTGCCAGTGTTCATCTTTAGAGTCTACATAGCTATACACTTTATTTCATGCACCTGTGACTTTTAAACTTAAATTCGGTAATTAGGTGGTGTGTCCACATACTTTTGTCCATATAATGTATGTTTAAATGAACTCTGCTCTGAATGGTTGCTTCATTCAAAATGCAGTCCAAGCTGATGCACTCCTTAAAATCTGTGAATGGGCATGGCCAATGTGCTGGAGGATAAAAAGGCAGACATTTCCATCACTAAAACAAAATCAGACTATATTTTTGTCAGCATAATTTTCTAATATTGGACTGTACAGACTGCTGAGTGAATTGGGGTGTTTTTACATAATACATAAGACTCTTTTATTTAAGAAAGGATATAATTTGATTTACGTCCTATCATGCAATATCATGTATTGAAATCCTAATGAACAGATTGTTCATTAGATAGTGCCACAGATAGTGCCATTGTCTTTCACTGGCAGTTCTTCTGGTATCCTCCTGGAATTGGATATGAGACACTTGAGACAGGCATGTGGAAAAAGTCTCAAATAATGCAAAAGAGGAATCATTTAGACTAATTGCTTTGTTGATACAGAGAGTGACATAGGAGATACGGATACCTTGCTGGTGGCGGTCTGGAATAGGAAGTCCATATCGCTCCACTAAAGGCTTTGAAAAACAACCCCTGCAGGGAGACAGAAGTTCTAGCTGTGTTTCAGGTGCACACACACATATACACACACACATTCGTGGCCAGGGGAGATGTCGATAAAGCCCGAGACGCAGAGCCTGGCCTTCAGATGCAAAAGTAGCAAAACCCAGCTCAAATACAAGGTCAACGCACACTCGGCATCTGTAGGGCTACATCACTGCTTCCTGTAAATTATCTCTCTCTGCTTGACCCCCACGTCCACAAGGCAATAAAAATATTCTGCCTCTTTACTGGAAGGAAGCTTGTGTAAACTTTACAAAATATGCCATGTTCTACTGAAGTGGCAGGGGCTCATCAAATTATTTAGATCATGTACATTTACATAATTGTAGAAACAAGTATCTTTGCAACTAGAAAGATGAAGACCACAATGGGGTATCACACAGCCTGTCAACCACATGTGCATTATTGAAGGTAAAGAGAGATCAAAGGGATTAGTTGGCACATTTTTCACACACACAAACACATTTAATCAGCCCTATAATAAAGTTAATAAAGTGGCTTTCATATCAAAGGAAAATCCTGCATGCTCCAACGCGTCGAAGGCTTTCGAAGGCAAGCGTGAGCATCCAGCTTTTCCAGACCGTGTCCCTGAAATATGAAACACACCATGAATAAGTTAGAGCATGCAGATCTGCCTTTAAATAAACAAGCATCTCAGATGGAGAAAGAGCCCTGCTACAATGTTGTTCTCTCACTAAAAGGACATGCCGGGGAAAGTGAGGGGTGGGGGCGCTTGGTCTAGGCTAGCAGTGTTTTGTGTGTTAAAGACGAGGTAACATCAGGTTTGTTTCGGCATGTAAAGCTGTCTCGCTCACTCTTAAGCAAGAGAAAACAGAAAGTAATAAAAATGGTTCTTGTTCCTGTCTCAACCTGTCCTCCATTCCTTCTAGGGCACTTTAGATAAGACAATGTGAAAAGCAATTGTATTCCTACCTGCTCCAACGTCAGAGCTCGGGCTCAGAGTCGGTTGTCATTAAAAGACGCCTATGGGTCGTTTGGTTCTTTAAAACCATTTTTGTTTAAACAAGATGTGGTGTAAATGAGGAATCTTAAAAATATTTAAAGGAAAATTTAAAGATGTATAGAGTGTATACAACTGGTCATTGCATTTTACAGACTAGACGAGTATATAATGGAATTTCCAAGCAAATATTTAAAATCACTCTAAAAAGATTTACAGTATTATTTCCCATATGTTGCTGCTGACTAGAAATCAGTGCCTCCCATTCAAATTCAGCTTTTGTGAGCCATGTAGATTGGGCAAAGTATTAAAGTTACTGTTACATTTATGAACACTGTTATATTTATCAACACACAGTTGGTTTTATGTATTTTATTTGGATAGATTAGTACTTAGTGTGAAGAGAGTCTTTTAAAGCAGCTGAAGTGTGTTGTAGCTGTTTAAATAACAACATGACAGGTGAATCCTTAAGTATTTAAATTACCGAAAGATATATATCTTTCTTTACTTAAACCTCTTATAGTGACAATCACTGTGTTTATTAAAGACCCTAACAGATGGAGTGTGTTGTATTGTAGCTGTGTAAAACAAAGCATCCCAATGAAAAGTGTCAGCTTGAATAACAATATGAAAAGTTCATATTTGAGTATTAATATTATTAAAGACAGTCTTAGTAAATTACTAAATTAAACATTGCTCATAAACTCCTTAAACTAAAAGTGCTAAAAGTCCCTCTTGCAGTGATACCATGCAGTGCCACTTCTACTAACTCAAAGGCCTAGTATACTCAAAGCCACGGTTCAGTTAAAAACCAAAATCTAGACCATGAGATTTAGTTTGAGAACCAATGACAAAGGTTCAAATGGTTCTTTAAAAATATGGGTGCGAACAGAGTTAACATAGTTTAAAAAGCTTCACATAACACAAACTAATTTAAGATTTACCTAAGAACATATATCTCAGCCAAGCCCCATTTGGGGGGCTTCACTTTTAAGGGTGTACTGTGTGTATTTGACTTCTGCTCGTGGAGGAAAAGCCATTTCTGTTCACTTAGCCTAAGCCAAATAACAACAAATAGCACTGTTTTGTTTCCTGTGGCAGCAGGATATTAACAACGGTGGACCCATTTCCAGCAGGTTTCTTCTTTTTTATCTCCTTGAATAGGGAGTGGGGGTGCTTTTTAAGTCTCCTAGCAGGCGTAACAAAGATAGATAGTGGCCTTTGTGATGCCCCCCAGCCTCTGTCATGCATCCTCGCGCCGAGGAGGGCAGGAGCAACTTTCTCACCACACCGCTCCCAAGACAGAGCTGCACGTCATGGTGGCGGCTCTCTGCGCTTCATCATCGTAAAGGTCACCAGCATTACTGTAGAGGAGCTGATGACAAGGGGTCCACTGCCGACATACGGGAAAAAGATGCCCCCCCCCCCCAAAAGCACCTGGTGTCCTCACTGGAAACGGATCTTCGTTTAATTTGAAATCATCGAGGAAAATCACTTCGCTCTGTATTACTCGGTCAGCCTGGAGGAAAGAGAAAGAGGCCTGGCCATAGTGAGAGAGGAAGACATTCATTTCCACTTTGTAGGGAGGCTTGATCTGAAAAGCAAGCCCTGATAAGACACTGAGGGTAATGTTACTTAGCACGATGACATCTCGCACCGGAATGCTGACATTGTCATTTTCTCCATCTGCAAGCTCACGGAATGCAAAGTGGGTATCGTCACGCGCTATCACGTGGGGGTGGCTCAATTGAAATTCCATCACCGTTTCACATCTACATACAGACCGATACAATGTGTCAGGTGCGTGTGGGGATTCTCTCACTTTCCTATGCATTTGTCTTCCAACAGTGAGCCCAGAAACAAAAAATCATTACATTCAGACTCTTGCCTGAATAATCCCATCCATCCCACATGCGGCAAAGCCTGAGAGATCCCCACCAACACCATCACCACCGTCACCAGAACCAATCAGCCTGTTATAAAATAAAGGGTATCATCTTCTTCGTGTGTCTGTGTAGAAAAAAGCATTGGACATGCCAACGTGGGGGTAAAAGTATGTCACTGAATCAGCAGAGCGCAAGTCGCGAGGCTTCACCGGAACTTGCCCTCAGCTTCAAAGCCAATCAGCCGTGCGACTGGAGTTTTTGATCACGGGAGACAATTGATCTTTGGTCTTCAAAGAATATTTACACCCAGCCCTACCTTGCTCTCTCTTCTCTCCATCTTGCTTGGGGCTGTTCTCAGAACTTGTGCGCCGCGCCCCGCCTTGGCGCATGCTATTGTGTTATCAATGTCACCGAGGAGAGGGCTCATTAGCAGCCTGCCCACAGTGAGCCTGGCTCTCAGCGCAGGTTTTGTGGGCTTCGCCATTGCAAACTTGCCTTTTCCCAAGATTGCCACTGTATAGTACAGCAAAAACAGCCTTACAACAAATTCCAGTGGGAAAGATGTGCTAGTCAAAGTTACAAAGTATAAATATCACTACACTCTTGAAATTGGTAATTTGATGACTTTTTTATGATTGCCTCATTCACTCAAGATAAGTAGAAAGTGAAAACTAGCTTATGCTATTTTTTGATGCATCTCTGATATTAGCAGGCTAGTGGAGGCTACAGATTATACTAAATGTGTTAGGCTCTATGTGAGCTGGACTAGTTTTACCTATGGAAGTCGTGTAAGTTACACAAATATGTGTGATTTTAACTTTGTTATATAACAAGCCTTATTATTCAGTGACTACAAGGAAAACACTGCAATTTGGCTGAACTATTCATAGACCACTGAGATGAAGAATGGATGACAGAATCTGCCAGCAGCTCATCCTGGACAAATCTATATTTTTTATATGCAAAAAGTAACTTTGATTAACTGACCCCACACTAAGACACAGTCCTGTGCTGGGTTATAATTACTGAGTGTGGTGCATTGTTCCAACGTTTACATTTTGACATTTCAGTCCAGATGATCTTTGGGAATTCCAGGAACATTTAAAGATGCTTTGTCACATATTAATTGTTCTGTACAGTCTTGTTGCTTAATCAAGTTGTAAGAACAACAAATAATAACTTGACTTGTAGGTGATCAGTTGGAATCAGAAATGGCTTGTAAGAAAGGTAAAGCCCTCTAGGTTTTGCTTATTATACCAAAATATAGTTTTGCATCATTCATTGAGTTGTATAATTTAATTAGGACAGAAAGGTCACATTTGGCCTGGACAGAAGTCTTGTCATGTACAAAAATAATGTAGAAATTAAACATATACTCTATTTAGAATACACAAACATGTTCCAATAACAATAACACAAATAATAACAATTAATCGACCAAACTTTTGTCAGGCACTGTATGTTTTCTTACAAAAACACAACTAAACATCTTTTGTAAAACTAAACAAGCTTAGGCAGTGCTTTAGCAAGCAGGATACTCAGATGCACTGTGCAGTAGCAACAATAGGAAAAGTAACCTGTGTCTGTCCCTAACACAGTGTTTCCCAACTCCTGTCTCTGAGGCCCACCTGCTGTTATCTGTTTTCCATGCACCTAAGTCAAATCATTAGCTATTTATCGAGCTTTTGTCATGAGCTAAATAAGGTGTGCTAGCACAGGAAAACAACAAACTCTGCAGGTGGGCCGTCAGAACTGGTGTTAGGAAACACTGTGCCAGGCACAGCCAGCACTGCACTGCTCCAGTGTTATTCTTGTCATTACACATTTGACTGTTCTACTAATACCCACAGGAGTGCCATGGTGTGTTGTTAGAGCACAACACATTGCCAAGTAGGCCAAACAGTGAAATGAACTCTTCTGAGCACAGTTACAATCATAACTACTGAGAGAGAATTTGTTCCGTGTCAAACACAGGACAAAGTAAAATCCAATAACAGACAATCGTAGTAATAGACTAAAGAGTAATATACTGGTTTTTCTTTCTTTGCACAAGGAAGCAAATGTCTGATATAACAGTAATATGCTTGTGATTTCTCTCAATTATTCTGGTCCTGATATTTAGAGAACGGTTCTTATTGTATCATGGTGATTTTGTATAGATCTTGTCCTATTCTGAGATCATTTTAGTGGTCATTAAAAATATTAAAAGATACAAATGAATGGCAAATGACTTTAAAAACTTCAAAAATGTGGTCATTTTTGGAAAATCAATGCAAAAAAGAACTCATAGGATGTCCTATGAAGCAACATTCGATCCATCATCAGAAAGTGAGAGGTTTGTTACAGCACCAAAACCATTATTAATCTTTGGAAATTCTAAATATCAGAGCAAGACACGAACTGTTGAGAGACGCTACTAAGGTCCAACCATCACTTTCAGAAGTTGACAATGCTTTTTGGCTGAAACTGGAGTGAAAGTGCATGGATCTACAAATTCAAGAGCTCTCCATAACACAGGCCTTTTTGTGAGTATAACAAGAAAGAAAATATTCCTTAGGAAGTTCTCACAGAAGCATGGTTTATGGTCACACAAGACCAAAATTGAACTTTAAAGAGTTATGTGTTGCATAATAATATCATTGCCCATGCCCCTATAAACACCACAACAATGGAAAAATATGGTAGTGGCAGCATCCTGCTGTGGGAATGGTTGTCATCTGCAGGCACAGGGAATTTGTCACAGCTGGGGGAAAAATAGAAGAACACAAATACTGTGTAATATTGCAGGAGAATTTGTTCCAGTTTACAAACCTACCACTCAGAAGAAAATGCATCTTTCAGCATTCTGACAGTAAGCATAAGGCCAAAGAGAAACTGCAATGCTCCAAAACAGAAAAGTGATCTTTTCAGAATGACCAAGCCAGACCCCTGATCTTAAATCTATTGAGGATCTGTGGCACCGTTTGAAAACCTCTTGGAAAATGTGAAAAGCTGGTTAAAGAATGACTGCTGTTCTTGCTGCAAAAGCTTTCTTTGCAAATAATTTATGTCTTGAGGTTGAATGCTTATGCAAACATTACATATTAATTTTTCTTTGAAGTTGAATATGTTGAAGGTAATGATGATTTCCACGGCTGTTGAATATTATTGCAACAAAGAGTACAAAAACTTGACAGCATCAGCATTGTATAGGTGTTTCTAAAGTTTCGATCTCTGATAATGTCACTTGTATAAGAGCTCTGATAACATGTGTCTCCTGCATCTGTCCTTACATCATTGTAAAATGACATGACCTGTCTCCTCTCCTGAACACATGACTATTTGTGCTTTCTGCTACTTTATTAAACAAAGGCACCAGTAGGTTCACACCATTATTCAATCAGTAATAGGACTGCTGTCCCACACCGAGTCCTATAAAATGAAACAAACTGTACATTTGCAGTTTGCTTGCATCGCTTATGATAGAAGAAAGTTATGAATGAGTCAACAGGGCATAGGCATCTCTGAACCCTGCAAGCCAGTAACATTAAGAGAATTTAATGCCTCAAAAGTGTGGAACAGACAGTTTTTTTTTACTCTGCATACTCTGACCCAGGAGCCACATGCATTATTTAAAGCGGTGAAAAGGTTGAAGTTAGATGCTGTAAAGGTTGTGGCTTTGCGACTCTGAAATATGTGTTAGTGCTCTGTCCTCACCCGCACTGTGTACATAAATTACACCATGTGATAGCCATTAGCATTTTTTCCCATTCATTCGTGTTTAAACTTTGGACTGCCTCCAGCCACGCTCACATAAAAATGATGAACAATTTTGCAAGTTTAAAGAATAAATCTATTTGCTTGCATGAAATGCATTATGATTGCTTTTTAAAAGAGGCCATTACCATAGATTCCAACAATATATTAGGGTGCCATTAGCAGTTAATTCCTCTGATGATTGGATAAACAAATGCCCTTATAAAACCTTGATTACATTTCCTGATTGTGTTACATTACAAATCGTACGCACCGGATAAATGTGGTTCCGTTTGACAGCCATCGAGAGAACTTTTCATGAGCTAATTGCCCATATGCATCAAAAAGCTCACATGAGTCATGTTTATGCATGGCTTAATTCTCCTTATGCCCTGATATATTTGGACAATAATGCATCTTACATCTGAATGCCAAACCTAGGCAACATCAAGGCAGCACTTCCTCCACCCCCGTCTCCTTCACTGAAATAATTCAGTAATAGCATAGTCGGTTACTGCCACACGGCAGCAGTCCATGGCATGAAGAAAATTTCTGCTGGAGATTAAGTGTTGCATCTTAGATCTACCTTCTCACTCCCTTGCTCTCTCTCTCTCTCTCTCTCTCTCTCTCTCTCAGCTCGCACTTTGACATTATCTTTTATCTCTTCTTTTCCAGTAATCCCTGCACAAACCTACATCGCTGAGTGAGATGCTGTATTGTAGCCAGTGTTCAGAACCTTTGATTAAAATGAAAAAAAGTTTCCCTCATCTCATCTTAAGTAAAGCAACATTTTTCTGTTTATCAGAAGGTCTGAAAATACCCAGAAAACATAAAGTAAATTAGATATCAAGGGGCACACATGCAGACGCATGAACCAGCATTCCTATACAGGTCCATCCACGTAAAGTGGCTCACATTGAACAGCCTCAGGCAGTCGTCTGTGATTGAATCAAGTCCTGATTATCAGACTTGCTCTTTGCATGTGCGTTCCTGGTGGAACATTGAGGCTTATCACTCAAAAAATCACCAAGAGCCTTGCCAATGCCTTTTAGAGGTTAAATCTCTAAGAGCACCCACAATCCTGCTATTAACTCTCCTCTCCCTCCATCTGCTTGATTGCACAAGTGCTGCATGGCCCTGAATACATTCTTTGTCACCAATTCAAAAATGCAAGTTACTTTAATGTTGAAATGCGCAGCTCCCTGCAGTTCCCTTGCAGATGATGAGGGTTATATTAATCACGGCTATGGAGGGTGGTCTGTGGTAGAGAACAGGCAGGAGCACTCTCAGACCTCCAGGGTTCTTCAGCATTCAGAGCGAACTGCCCCCCTCCGTGCAAAGGGTCACTCATTGCAGAGCTAGGAGAGTTGACACTGACCGACAACTCCTAACACAAGCACTCCATCCTGCTTTGCATACTATCAGAGTAAGAAGACACTTAACAAGCCTACGAGGCCCATCACTGACAGGGTCACTGTCAGGGGGGCTAAAATGATTTCACGCTTCAGTTCAACATCTGGTGCGCCGTGTGACAGGCACCGAAAAACAGCTCCCGCTCAAACATCGACAATGTAGGCTTTTCAGATCCGCTGCCACACTCCACTGATAAAGCGCTACCTCTTGTGAAGCACGGACCTGGAGAGGAATCAGAATGAGAGGGAGAACTGAAGCTTCAGACCGTGTAGTGTTTTATAATGATCTGTCTTTAGACTTGAACTGAATTCGAAGTGAAAAAAAAAATATCTGGGGAGGCATATCTCAGAGGACTTGAAAAATTGCAAGAAGTACTGAATGATTTTCAAGTAAGTGGTCATCAGAGGACATGAAATAATTAGATGTTCAGAAGAAGATGCATCCTTTACTCTGTACTCTAAAAATAATGTTGCTTAAATGAGTTTCGACGCAATTGGTAAATTATTTGGGGAGTATTGGGTTCATAGGACTGGAGTACCTTTCTTTTCTCATGGTACAACTTGTATAGGGATATATATACATACACCTTATCTTTACCACAAAGTTATAAACCAATATTCGCTTAAATACCGCATCCTTTCCATTTATACTGAGGACAAGGCTTTGGTGAACCGAACGAGAAGTCAAGTTGGAGGAGTCGACTCGTCTCTCTCAGTTCACCGCTCCGTTCAAACAAAAGAAACGCTCCGCCCAGCTGCCCGGAGCCACAAAACTCGGTCCAAACACAATAGCACAGAGACTCCAGCGCAACCCAGCCAGCTTACAGACAATTTTAAGCCCAGTTTCATATCTTATGTACTCACAGTGAATCAATGCAGCAATCAAAGGGTCCGTCCTTGCTCGTGTTTGTAAACTTGTGGGAGAGCTCTTTGAAACCATTAGGCCATTAGCTATTGGTAAAAAAAAAAGAAATTGACATGAAAACCTGGGCGGGAACTGTATATGGGAAAGAGTTGGAAGGGGTGTGTCTGTGTCGTGATTCACCCTCCTCACACCGCTACGCGGGTTCGTGGATGTGAGTGTCGTGATTTCAGTTTTGTATCGTATATCGTTATATATATGAATTGAAACTACCTGCCATTGTATAGGTCCCCCTCGTACCACCAAAATAGTTTTGACCTGTCAAAGCATGAACCACAATACTACATTAGCAGTACATTCTGCAAGAGGTGGGGCTTCCATGGATCAGACTCGTTTTTCCAGCACATCCCACAGACCCTTGATTAGATTAACATCCAGGAAATCTGGAGGACAAGTCAACAACCTGTTTTGTTCCTCAAACCATTCCTGAACAATTTTTACTGTGAGCAAACCACCACTAGAAAGTGCCATGCCATGAAGGGTTGGATTGGGACAGAAACATCATTTACATAGGTGGCACAAATCAAAGTGATATCAACATGAATGCCAGGACCCGAGGTTTCCCAGCTGGCAATGCCCAGAGTGTCAGATTGCCTCCACTGGCTAGCTTCCTTCCCATGCATCCCAGTGTATCCTGGTGCCATCATTTACATAAGGAAGGAATAAACACACCTGACTGTTCGTATGATATAATGATAAATGTTATTATCTGACCAGGATGATTTTTCCATTGCTACAACATGGGCACTCTGACAGGACCACAGCTAAGCAGCCTCATACAGAGTAATTAGCTCAGTTCTTCTATGGCATCAGACCAGACCAGCTAGCATTCACTCCCCACATGCATCAGTGAGGCTTATCTGCCTCTGACCCCTTCATCGGTTCACTGGTTGTCCATATCTGGACCAAATATGGTAGGTATAAACCACTGCAAACCACTGGAAACACCCCAAAGGACCATCTGCTTTTGTGCTTTGTGGAACCATTCATTGAGAAATTATTAGAGCCAGTTCTCAGAAATAATGAGCCAGTAGCCCCTAGATGAGGCAATTTTTTTCCATCCCTAATCCAACACATAGGGATGATGTCTCAGGGGAAAGATTTTAACACCATAGAGATCTATCTAAACATTCAAATGTGTAAATGAAACAGTGGATACATTGTTCTATATATAAGCGTTTTCCTGAAGCATCTCTTTTTTAAGAATATGTGTATGTCTGTAAGTAAGATCAGTGTGACACGCTGCCCTGAAGTCTGGTTAATGTTTATTGATGCTTTTCACTGAAAATTGTTCCATTCCAAAAAAAAGACATTGAAGAGACCCATGGCATCAGTGATAGGAGGCTTTGTGTTCAGCTTACTGAACTGTGTGCATGTTTTGCCAATTCTAATCCTTCCCACGATGCTCAGGCACCAAAGAAAAGACCTTAATTCACTGCCCGGATTCCACTAATAAAACAGTGCTCACTTATCTCTGGGCTTTATAATTAAAATCATAATTACACAACTGTGCACACAATCTCATTTCCAGCCTGCTGCAATTTAATCTAATGTGACATTGGCTTAATGATCATTACAGGAGAACTTTGTCTCCAACAGCTTGTCCAAGACCTCAAGAGACATGTGTGCAGAGCAAAGCCCAGCTTGCAATGACACCCCAGCTGTCTGTCTGAAAAAACAAAACAGAACCGCACAACTCATCTGTCCTTGCACCCTCTCTGACACAATGAGACACAAAGCATTGCATTTATTGCCAGGACTAGGGGAGTCTTGTTATGGCAGAGAATCAGCACCAAGGACAGCGCCATTGCTCAGGCTCCGGCTTCTGAGCCAAGCAAGGCAGTTTTTCTCTGAAACTATATCAGACATTTTTGTTTTTTCAACCCTCTCCAGCCCCATTCACACGCGGCTGCAGATGTACTTCTGTGTTTGTCTCTGCTGCAAGACTTTAGATTCTATGCATGAAGGCTTTGATAAATCTGAGTGAGGAAAACAATGAAATTGTGTCTTGCTTTATATATAGCCAAATTATGTTATAACTACAAATATTTGATTATTAATCTATTTGTTATTAATCCTCACTACATGTCAGTATGTTTTTCATTTTTATTGTTGCAAATACAGGATTTAGTTCATAACACAAACAATATCCAAAGTAGAGCACACTAAAAGCTTAGCATTGTGTGAACTGCATGGAAAAGATAAATCTCACATAGCTATGAATCCTATACACTTGAATCTTGAATTCCCAGCATTTGGTCAGGTGGACTAAGAGCTAAAGAAGAATGCAAATGTACTTGGGGGGACAGAGTGCAAGTGCTATAAATAGTGGTATTCAAAACTCTGTAGTTAAATGGTTCAATCATTTTTATTCTCCTGCATTAGCTACGGGCACAGTTCATTTTTCATATTATCAAAGAGGAGTGCTTTGGTGAAAATATTACCTAACGTGGAGTTAGCCTGCTTAAAATTGATTAGAGCAATTTCATAGCACTCACAGTTTCAGGCTGGAGGGGAATGCTTACTTCCCTGTGAAATGTGTGTCATGAGTGACTGACTGAACTCAATAGACCCGGAATCCCATTCACAGCCCAGCATTTATAACCATTACTGCCAGCATTTTAAACGCGAAGGGACTATAAATATCGTGTTAACTTTTCACCCTTCGTTCAGCCCTATTGACAAATCCATCAAAGTAAGCTGTCAGCGCCCCTATAGACTTTCTTAGGGAGCACATGAGCATGAGGTTAGTACTCCGCACTCCCTCTAGAATAGAACCCATCAACTTTGAAGATGGGAAGAAACATAGACTCCATGAGCCCACCAGGTGCTAAAACTGCATGATCCTTTTCTGTCATCTAAGCACTAAGAAACATACGAGTGCTGCATGTGCATGATACACAGAATTTTCAACAATGTCCTGAAAATAAGTTACATAGTAAACAATATAAATGTGTCAAAATTATTTGCTTTACAGACAAATACTTTACAGAAGAAGGGGAGAATGTCCTCTTAAAAGAACCACTTTTGGGAGTGTGAGTGAACATTAACATTTATTAAACCTTCACCTAATGTAAATGTTCTTGTCAGAACCTTTACACTGCATGTGTTTATTTATATCTATATCGTTCTTCATTCCAACACATTTGACTCATAATCAGATTTTTTGGCCAAGAAAACTACATGGACAAAAGTATTGGGATACACCAGTTTTTCAGTGAATCTTAACGCTTCAGAATACCACGTTTTTTTAGACAGGGCTAGGCTTCCAACTTTGTGGAAGCAGTTTGAGGAAGAACCTTTTATATTCCAGCATGACTGTACCCCAGTACACAAAGCAAGCTCCATAAAGACATGGTTGGATGAGTTCAGTGTGGAAGAATTTGACTGGCCCAC
Source organism: Ladigesia roloffi (assembly GCA_037577295.1). Classification (NCBI taxonomy): domain Eukaryota; kingdom Metazoa; phylum Chordata; class Actinopteri; order Characiformes; family Alestidae; genus Ladigesia; species Ladigesia roloffi. The sequence goes on along the minus strand of JBBKCR010000134.1, from coordinate 6,707,402 downwards.
ACAGAGTCCTGACCTTAACTCCATCCTTCAATTTTGGGATGAACTGAAACAGAGATTGTGACCCAGGCCTTCTTGTCCAACATCAGTCTGACCGCATACATGCTCTACAGAATGAATGAGCATGAATTCCCACAGAAACTCCAAAATCTGTTGTAAAGCCTTACAAGCACAGCAAAAGATGTTAGAGGTGGCATTGATGTCCCTGTTGGTCTAATGGTTAGATGTCCTAATCTGTGTTTTTTATATACTGTATGTTACCACACTCAGAAAAGTTGTTTCTGATCATTGATGTCTCTCAAGTACTACAACAAACAATGTTGTAAACAAGCAATATGCAGATATAAAAAGACTAGCTGTACAAATACAGTGTGTCTGCCAGAGCAATGAACAGTAATGTGCATTGTGTATGGAAATGAAGTTGTTGTTTATGATTAATTATACAATCAGCAGTCTGTATAGATGATAGTGCTGTTCATCTCTTTATGAGGGTGATAGCACAAGAGAAGAAAGTGCTCCTGTGTCTGGCAGTTGTGGTGTTAAAGGTTCTGTATTGCATGCCTGAAAGGGAGAAGCAGAAAAGGGTTTTGTCCAGGGTGGGATTTTTTGCCTGAAGAGAACTGATTTTTTCCACGGTCCTTACTGGTTGCACCAGTCTGTTCCTCTCCTGTTTTGTGTCTGCTCAGACCCAGACTGGAATGGATGTGCACAGGACAGATTACACAACTGGTGTAGAAATGACATGATCAGAGGACCAGCCATTCAACTTCCTACCGATAAACAAATGCCATCTTGGATGAGCCCAAAGACTGCTGTGTTTGGGAATGATATTGAGTATATATTCTATAAAAGTGTACTATACAAGAGTGTATATTTTATTCTATAAGGGTTTACAGAGTTAGATGCTATTACTCCAATTCACAGGTGACACCTACTAAGAAGCTACAATAATTACCAGGAATATTCCACTATAACATGTTCAGCAGCATGTTCCATTATCCTAGGGCCCTAAAACATAATGAGAAAGAAAACAATTTGGAAGAGAGTTAGAACGTGCAGCTGGTATAAATAAGCTTGTAGGCATCAACATAAAGTTACATTTTTTCAATTATTTTAGATGCTATCAACAAATACCCAGATGCTAATCGTATTGAATCAGGTGAATATAAAAGGACCATTCCATCAGCAAGTCACAAATAAATGTCTAAGATGGGGCTGTTTTCCCTATAGCCCAAGCTGTAGCACACAACCTGTCTGCGATTCTGTGTCAAACATGTGGTGATTTATATCGCATTTTAAATTCCCTAGATTACAGTACCTATTGTTATACATTTGATTCACAACAATTTAATGTTGTTTACACTGTCAGTATCTCATTACAGAGTGGTGTTTTATACAAATATTTTAAACAGACATTCTTTTGTAGCTGCTGCTTAGAAATGTAGCAGTTGCAGTGTTAACTTGCTATTACTGTACATTAACATTTAAATATTATAGTTGTTAGGTGTGGTAAGCAACAACTTTATTATAGGTTAGCCTGCCCATTTCATTATATGATGACAGGCACCGCTCATTAATCACAATTTGGGAACCAATAAAAACCAATGTCAAATAACAGGACAATCGTTATTGTTTATGACATACAGGGTTTTTTTAAATAAAATAGATAAGACAATTTTAAAAGGGATATGCATGTCCTGTAATGTAAAAAGAAATATGTAAATATGCAAATTATTACTTTCTGATGTGTATATATATA
>JBBKCR010000134.1:6694007-6705546 GCA_037577295.1 Ladigesia roloffi | reverse complement strand
AATCGTACAAACTCACACACATACAAACATGCCTCTGTGCTGAGACTGATCCAACACCCACAAAATACTGCAAAGGTTCTGGATCTGATTGTTGATAAATGAGGCAGCAAACTAATCATGCAGAGAAACAGTTTGTACGGGGACAGGGTTTGGGTGTGGGCAGGGTGTGGGCATGGGGTGGGGGTTGGTTGGGGGCGGGGTTGCTGTGTGCAAATCTCATCCATTTAGAGGGTGAGGGTGATTGGAAACCCCTGTTGAATCTTGAACCTTGAATCTTTCGCGAAAGAATCCACTCCACTTATTAGATAGAAAACACACATTAAGTGGAGTGTATTCTTTCACAAAGATTCAAGATTCAACAGCACTGGTGAACTAATTATTTATGTTAAATGTGAGGAGGACACTTCCCCTCTGGTTGAATGGCAATGACACCCATGCTCGAGAGTTGTTTTGGCCTCTGAAAAGCTTCATGCTGCACCATGCTTATCTGAAACAGAGGTAAATGTATAACAAGGGAATGTGTATCTGAGTCCAAATAAATAGTCAAATTCATGTTTATAATTTTTTATACTCTATGCAGGAAAATCCATTCACAGCATATTTAGACTACTCTCAGAGCGAAACGTCCTTACCAAAGCTGTTATTGAAAGTCGCTTTGAGCTTCATTCTTTGGTACCCTGAATAAAAGGTCAAACCCAATTACAGATATTTTGCCGGAGGTGCTATGTGACTCCAAGAACAATGACGCTTTAACCATTCAAATTAGAAGCAGGGACAGAAACGAGCACAGAAAATTAAGCCCTGACATGTGAGGCCAATTTCAGCAATACAAACTCCCTCCAATGCTCCTACATGTGAGCAAGGCCTCATTTAGAGGATGCAGGGGGCGTGACAGCACACCATGTGTGATTCAAGGCAATACATTATTAAAATATTTCTCTGATAACAAGGCCTATAGCCAAAAATATAGAAGATATGGAGAGATGCTGGTGGCAGAACAGCTCGGGAATCATGCTAAGTGGAAGAAAGCAACTGCGAGAAACATGTTTCCAACTGTTATTGATCCATCATTTTCAATGCACCAACACAATACTAACCCTGCTTGCTGAAATGTAGCCTTTTAGGTTGCATGAGGCCAATTCAGAGGGGGCAATCGTCATCAAAGTGGATGAGTGTTGGCCCATTTTTTTTCTTCAAACCTATTTAAACTAGGTGGTACAATCAAAATCCATCCATTCACCAGTAGTGAAGCATAACTATCAGAGCAAGGCCTTTAGTTCAGCTCATAAATATCTAAAAGATATAAGGAAAAAATAACTCTATGGCAAGGTTAATGAATGTTAGCCAAGCTAGTGTCAGTGCACTTTTAACATTTTTGGCAATTCTATATTAAGAAGTAAGCTTTTTAAAGACATTGTTTCTTATTTGAAGCTTGCCACTGATAAAGAAAACATGTATTAAGTACCTATGGACCATTTTTAGAGAAAATAGGATTCAAATGTAGCATTTATAGGGTTAATCCTTCAGTAAAAAAAACAGGAATAGATTAAAAAAATCAGATTGTGTTGGTTTTCCAGTGAGCACAAATCTAACTCTATTCAATTGAACTTTAAAAATGAAGAATCATACTTCAATATTCGCAATCTTACATTTACATTTACCATATAAATGCTCTTCTCTAGAGTGACATACATTGGTGCTTCATAGTCCAAAACATGTCCCACGTAACAGTAAGCCTAGACTTAAAATTAGAAACTGCTTGAAGACTGAAATTTTACCATAAATTTAGAACTCCACTATGAATGAAATTCTAAATTGTTTTGGTAAAGGTTATGCTAAATTTAAGATATATAATATTTATCCCAAGTGCTCAGTGAAGAGGTGGGACTTCAGTCTCTGTAGATCTGAGCGTCTCAGCAGTTTTGACGATCAGGGCAAATTCGTTTGACCACTTTGGTGTCAAAGCAGAGAAATGTCTAGATTTATTTCTTTACATCCAAACATTAAATAAAAATACACTAGGAATTGCAAATGTATTTTTTAGCTTCTGAAAGTCAGTACATCATTACTGAAAGCTCTGAAGTTCCTGAGCACTCTATACTTCCACATCTTTCAGAAATGTAGCAGTTATTGCCATGATTGTGAAGTTGTTTGAAAAATAGACGGAAAACGATAATCAGAACACAACAATCACCAGAGACGCTTCCTTGCCTGTCCATCTATTTTTCTGTGTGATCTGTCAGTCTATTTGTTTACTTATTCATGGTGGCCTGCGAGATGAGCAGAAAATGAAGTAATGGAGAACTACAGTATAATATGTCTGTTGACTTTCTCAAACAGATGTTTAAAGAGGGGAAGCTATCACAGCAAAGCACAGCGGCGATCCCTCAAAGCAAACTGCCAACTCACCGTGTTCGTCGCATAATGAAACCACACGGAATGGAGGTATCTGTCAGACGAGGCACTAAAATCCGTTTAATCACTGATGTTAAACGGCAGGGTGTTGGGAGCGGTTTTATTCAAGCCATTGCTTTTGAAAATGTCTGAGCAACTGTATATTGGTGGACTGATGAACACCACTTGTAATGAGCATGTTCCATCACTTTTACAAGCTTGGCATGCTATGTCTTCCCACTGGGACAAATGGAATGGAAATTCTGTTTGCTTAGGGCTGTCTGCAGCCAAAACAGTGTTCTGTGCACACTCCCATAGGCCCAGGCTGGGCCGTGCTCTCTGAGGCGAGACATCAGCCGGGCAGGGATCATTTCGTCCATAATGTCCAACAGGCCAGAGTCAAATTTAACATAAATCCTTCAGCAGGACTGGAAGGCGTGTAAAATCAAATTAGCTCGCCTCAACTCCTCAAACACTTATCGGGACATTTTCACATTCCACATCCATCCTATTACTTTGTGGTACATAATGGTGAAAGTAACTCAAGCACAAAGAATATTTACTACTGCACCAAAAACAAACGGCTAGGTCTAAATGAGTCTAGTGGTCTCCATCTGTCCTTCTAGAGGCCTTCTCCTTCAACCCTGTAAGGCTGCAATGCTGTTATATCGATATGCATCCAGGTTCTCAGAGCAAACATGCTGGTCTAATTTTGTGTGTGTGTGTGTGTGTGTTTGTTTTTCTTGTCACACTGAAAGGCAATATGAACAGTATATACTCCAATGAGTAGAGCAGGATGCTTGACCAGGTGTGGAAATGAACCTCACCATGCTGCAGTCAGGGCAGCCATAGAACATACCACACAATTAAAGCAAACATAGGGGCTCTGATCACGCATATCAATAATTATGAAGATGCTGGTTTACATTTCGAGTTAACCTCTGCAGAGCAGCAGAAGCAGAGTTAGTCTAGAGAACTTATGTATAATCCCTTCTTGGTGCAATACCTTTGGGTGGGCTGAAGGTGTGTCACAATATATCAGTATTGACAATAATATAATGATATTTTTTGTTAATAATACAATAAAATAAAATTGCATAATATAATAAAATGTCAATGATCTAGGTAGGGCCAGTAATTATCTAGCTAGCAGTTACATCCATAGCAAGTGCCGAGAGGCCACTACTGCGATGCATGTTCGATAAAACAAAGACACTGTACCAGCACCCAAAAGGAATACACCATCTGTGTTTAATATTGTTAATTACTTAACTGAAGTTCAATTAACCCAACATTTTAAGCTAGGCCAGATATTAACCTTAAAAAACATGATATTTTGCAGTGTACTCCAAAAATCTTTTTTTTTTGTGGTTTGAATATGAGGTTGAATATTCAAAAAGATGTTCTTGGGGAACCAACGGTCTGCTCTGCCACTGCCTTGCGTAACCCTTGCGAAAACTTAATAATGGTCTTCCAGGTTCCTCTTGGATAGCCACCTCTCTGTAGGTTTCACTTTCAACCCAGATCTTACACAACTGATCTAGCGACTTAAGGGCTTGTGAGGACAATCATTAGATGGATGATGGTGGTTTAGTAAGAGATCCATTGCACAGGAGTTGAATTGTTGACCACTGGTCTAGGCCTTTTTAATACAGGTGCATTGGGTAACAAAGACACTGTTTACTATTATCCCAAAATCAGGACGGTCTGAACCTTCTAGTTTGAATTGATGCAGAAAACATTCTTCATGTGTCTAAACTACAATTTTGCGTTGCATTGCTTCAAGTATGTATTTGAGTTGAACAAACTGGTTCAAAATCGTAATAAATGTTTTCTAAGCTGAACTGGAAAACCATTTTAGAGTGTATGCCCAGAACATTTATGTAGTCATGTGCTTCTAACTGTGTACTTGTATGCCTTAGTTAAGTACATATATATTTTTGGCTATAATGTCCTCAGACATAAGTTCACAGAAAAATAATGTTATTCTAGTTATGAAAGATGGACGATGCATCCCACAGCTTCCCTCCAGGGCACAGAAAAGGACAGGCACCTCATTTCGTATAGCCTCGCCTGTCCCGGCTCCACTCCTCATTCATTATGGACGATTGTGATCTCCATCATTTTAATAAATAACAAAGGCAAACCATAGTAAAAGTTTAATCTTAAGCCCATAACACACATCAAAGCTCATCTTCCCACACACGCTCCTCACCACTCCGACTGACTGGGGAGAAAATCAAAGGAGATTATGAAGTCGTAAACAGACTGTATAAGAAGGTGTTTGTTTGTTTATTTTTTGTTTAATTTAATGGCAAAAAACATTCATGGGAATGCTAGTGTATAAACAAGGTCTATTTAAGACTAATCTGATCGTGACATTTAAAAACCTAAACCCTAAAGACGTAAAATATAAAAAAACAGCAACAAAGGAATCAATTTTGGTTGAAATATTGTTTTAAAATAAGCATCAGATCCTTTCATTCTCTGCTAATATGGGCATCACATTCCTAACGCCAGCTTCCATTGACCCGTAGGTTAAAAATAGAATAGTGGAATTGGGGCTTTTGAAAATGTATGGTTTTGTGTCTGAGATGCTTTCGCTGTCAAAACACAAGGAATGGTGTAGCATCTTAAAAAGAGAACAAAACGATGGAGGATGGAGAACTGAAAAATGGAGAGTGAGAAACACACACACACACACACACACACACACACTCGCACATGGAGAAAGAGAGAGAGCAATGATCATCCCTACAAAACCAGACGCTTTATACAAGCCTTAAACAAACACAGGTGCAGGCGTTCTCTATAAAGCTGGCTGTGGAGGAGCTGAGTACACACTGAGGAGCGTGTGGGGGGAAAAAGAAATCCCACAATACTGCCAGAATATATTTCCATAAGAAAATATCCCTGTGAACCCTCCTTACTTTACACTGATAAAAAGGAATAACAGCCTAAATCAAAATTCTCCCACTGTGTGCACACAGCAGAAGTGACTTGAAAAAGACACAGGAATCAGTCCGTAACACTGACAAGGTCTAACCAAATTAAAAAGACATCCCTGCTACCTCCTAATTATACGAGAGTTTCTTGGGGGAGAAAAGGAAGAAGAAAAAAGAAAAGGGAAAATACACACAGTCTTTAAACCAAAGAGATGTGACAACGTCTCTACATCCTGTCAGAAAAAAGCAAATATTTTCCCATACAAATTGGGCTGACTGTGGGGAGAGCACACAGCGTTCCTTATTTGATGAGGTTTTGGGGGGAGCAGCTCTTCTAAACCTGTCACAAACGGGCTCCAGCTCCGCGCGAGACTGGGCTCTCGGCAGGGAACACTTTTGAAGCTGTCTTTGCTCCTTTTTGTCGGATACTCCACACTCGGGAGCCTAAAGCCACTTGAAAGGTGAGGAGAGAGTGAAGCAGTCAAGGGAAGAAGAGTGGCTGGAAGCTAGCACATGGAGGGCACGGTTAGCATGCTGACAGAGAGTTAAAAGGAGGCTATTCAATTCACAAGGGATGATAAAGAGACGGCCGTAATTATACCTTAAATCTGTATCAGCAGTGGTGCGAGAAAAAATACCCAGTGTTACTCTTTACTCCAGATTTGGCTGAAAGCTTGTATACTGCCAGGCCAGGTCATGTGCTGGACGGCTTGTAATGTTGGTTGGCTTATTTAAATTTATGTCTATATGGACATATATTCTTGGAAACATTTCCACAAGTGTTTCTGTGGGAATTTGTGCCCGTTCATTCCATAGAGCATTTATAAGGTGTTAGATGAGAAGGTCTGGATCAGAATCTGCATTCAAGTTCGTCCCAAAATGTGCTGGATGGGGTTGAGGTCAGTGCTCTGTGTGGGCCAGTCACATTCTTACACACTGAAGTCATCCAGCCATGTTTTAATGGAGCTTGCACTGGGACACAGTCATGCTGAGATAAAGTAGGTTCTTCCCCAAAGTGTGTTGTGTGTTGTAAGTTGTAAGCGTGACCAAATATTTTTGGAATGCTTGATTTTAAACACCTGTGGCAATGGGTATGATTGGAACCTGAAGTCAACAATTAAGAGGCATGTCCCACTACATATATTCTTATCTTGTCTAAACTCAGGGATCATTGTATTAGACACATATAGTTGTACTTTATAAGTGTACAACTACTGTAGCTCATTTATCGTTGCCCAACTTACTACTCACCTCTTTAAAAAAAAGCTGGCTGGATATGTACAGTATACAGTTTTTAACATACTCCCAATGCACGTATTCACTTTAAATTTACACATATAATGTTGACAAACAAATAACCATGAACAACATTTAAAAAAGAAAAAAATAAATAAACACAAGTATTCTCACAACATGCTCCCACCTTCGCCTGACCAGAAACTCTATTGTTTCAAAAGAGATTTACTTGAATGTAAGAGACGTTTCTCTATGCTTGCTTTTGGCAGAGGAGTGTTTAGTGGGATGTATGAATGGAATTGTTTACAGTGCTGCTGTTCAGGTTATCCTGCAGCTCTTTTTGAATTACTGTTTCTCTCCCATCTTCCTAATCACCTGTCTGGGGCATCTTAGTTCCAATGTTATAAATGTCCCTGAGAATTCTACAAAGCCCATTCACCTTCACAGTGATTGCTGCTGGTTGCATGAAATCTTCCCATCTTTAAAGGCATTTTGTATTCTAGTTTTGCAGCATTCAAATCATTAAAATATACATGATAACATTACAATATATGGTATAACACAATAATAATATGGGTATAGGTGTATAATATTAAAAACAAAATTGTTCAATGTAAAATCTAAAGTTACGATACTTTACTGAGGGAGATACTCTTCACTGGCCAACTCCCAAGATGAGTCTACTCAAAATAGCCAAACCAGTTGAACACAGCAATCATGCAATCAGGCATATACATCCCTTTAGAGATCAGACAATACAGTATACAGCTCTTGTACACTGCAATGGTGAACACCCACACTGACCAGGCAAACACACAATCACCAGTTAAAAGAGCCTGAAATTGTGTGCCTATGTTCCACATGAAATACGGACACTTTAGCTGTGTCTGAAATGTGCCTCGTTCCCTATGTATGGCACTATGTAGTGAGTCAGCCATTTTGTAGTGGTCTGGGGTGTGGTGTGCAATCTGAATTTGAGCCATGGTCCTGGGGTGGGTAAAGTGCACGATCCCCATTTTGTCCCCTTTCAGGGCAGGTCCTTTTGTGTCCCCTGTAATTTGAACAGTGGTTGTATGACTAGTCTCAGCCCAGCAAATTCCAGCAATGTCTCTGTGCCTGTTACATATTTTCACAGAGTAGCATGACACTACCATGTCACTGCTGGGTTAAGAATAGCACATAACCCAAAAATGGCAGCCCCTTTTCACTTAAGAACAGAATAAAGGGTGGCTGATAAAATGTAAAGCAATTGGCTACATCAGTCATGGCTGTACTTAGCTATGTCGTACATGCCCTCGATGTTTAATTATGATTTGAGCATGACTTTGACTTCTTGAGATGCTACAACAATTCAGCAGATATACAGCATATTGTACATTGATATCCATGGCCTATGATTTGATTACATTACAATTTTACATGGTGTTAACAAATTCAGCATGCAGAAGATCAAAGTTGCAGTAGCTGCTCAGTTTGGGATACAGGCTTGATCCTTAGTAGTGAAATATAATGAGATATCAGTAAGAGTTCTATGGTAAAAGTTTTATGGAATTGCATGCTGTTCTTTACAGACTGCAACATTTCTCCTAAACACAATGCACACTGAACTTCACCCCTGTCCCCTGTCACATGAGTCTCCCTGGCACTTTTTCTCCCAATTACTTGATCTGTAATACCTGTTCAGTATTTCTTCCCTCTCTATGTTTATGAAGTCAGAGCCATCCATTCGCCATCACAACATTTTTACTTTGTCTGCAGTTATGTAACCATGCGTTTTTCCTGTTTTTTATTTGTTTTGCACCATGGTGCTGTGTTGAAATGACAATATACACCTACCTGACTTGCCTTCAACTGGCATGAATGACCTCTCTGTCAATTAGTCTATTGATAGCTTAAGTTATGTAATTAAAATCACAATCCCTACATTTGTCTGTATTATATCCTATTATCTGTATGGCTGACCTTCCCTTTAGCCAGGTTCTGCCTGGTTTTTAACTAATTTCTAATGTATGTTTTTCAGTATTTAGTGTGGAAAAAGGAGCACATGTTAAAGAGAGGTATTGGGTTGGATACTTGTGTCTGAACCAAGAGGCCATAGGTTTGAATCCTATCTTCAGCACACCACCACTGGGTTACTTAGCAAGAACCTTGACCCCAAGTTGCTCCAGGGGGAACTGTTTAACTTTGGTCAGATTTGTTTATGGAAGAACGGAGGTGCTAGAAAAAAGAGAGAAGAGAACTGATGGAGAGATAAACTGTGCAGTACTCTTTCTGAAGAGCTGATTTTCCAATTATGTAAAATATTTGTGAAAATATGTTTCATTAAGCAACGTTTTTTTTTTATTTTATATATATGACCACACTAAATTGTTAATCTTAACGTAATTAATTTTACTCCCTAGACAGTCAGTGAGTGAAAACCAAAATGGTTGATGTGTTGATACAAGGTAGATGTTATTAACAAAATGGCAATTCAGCACAACAGAAATACAGAAGAGACAATTTCAGCACCCAGAGCATGTCAACTGCATGTCATTGTCAGGGATGCTGCAACCCTCGACTGCATTTTCGACAGGTGCCAGCACCGCGAAGGCCTGTTGAATGGACTTCTCTGTCAAACCACATCGCTGACTCTGATGATATGCAATATAAATCGCTTTGATCTCCTTTTGCTTGCCTGCTGAAATGAGCCATTCGCTCACCTATTGTTCCCCATTTAATTCATATTCTATTTGCATCGCAGTTCTAGAGGGCTGGCTCTGGATCATTTTCACATGGGTTCTGTAGAGCTTATTCAAATCAATAAATGGCTGCAATTAAACATGAGTGCTGATTCCAGTCGATGCTTTCTCCCCCCCTCTAGGCCATCTTTTATGCAAAGCTCACCTATGCACTGTTATTGTCTACAGAAAAGTACCATGTTTCTCGAATCAAACAAATGATGCTTTAGTCCCTTTGCCCCAGCTTAATCCAGCCTAATCGCTGGTGCCCAAGTGGGTCATATCACCTTCCATCAATGAATATTTCATCCCTGTGAGATTGTTGCCTGGTAATTTGTTTTCTGTATTTATGGGTATCCTCAAAATCAGATCACTATTTGCATGAGTTATGATATGCCATAAAAACTGAAAATCTCATACATACTAAATGACACAACCATCTGTTTCTCTAACCAACACAACTTGGAGCAACGGCAGAGCTGGAAGAATGGGGGAGACAAGGCTCGGCTTGAGAAATGGTGCTAATGTTTTCTGCCATCCCCCTCAGAATCATTCATGGTTGTGTCAATAACAACTGGCAAAAGCAATCCATACTGAAACTGCTGAAGCATGCTCTTCTAATTAACCTTTGTTAGGCTACCATACAACAGTGCGCCTATTGGATCTGTCAAGACCTGATACATAAGGCTCTTTAATTGGACATAATATGTAAGTCAAACAGAAAAAAAAAAACGGAGGAGGGGGTTGTGATAAAATGATAAATAACTACGTAGATTCTCACACAACAGAGGTACATATTTCACATAACTTGACAACCAGCCAAATAAAAACATTGAATGGTACTTCTACCTTGGCAGAGACAAATGTTCTCCTCCTTCCCAAACACTGATAAAAGGAAACATGTTCTATCGCACCCTCAGAGCAAGAAAACTGCAGAATTCTCAATCAAGCCTCCATCTTATTCACTTCCAACCAATGTCTGGCTTGTAGAACCTAGAGATGATCCACCCCCCCACCCCCCCACCCCCTCCTCCAATGGCCTTCAATTAAAAATGTGTCACACTGTTTTGGTATATGTTATGGTATCGAACATTTTTGAGCAATAATCTCACCAAATAACACCCACCTCCATGACACTGGATATCAGAAAGGCATACAGCTCCAAGTAACATGACCAGCGGGCTCCATTAGCATGGAGCCAAAGCTGTGCACTCAGTCCATTTAAGCTTGCCTCCTCTACCTCCACTGTCCTCTTATGATCAGAGTGAAGTGTTTAATTACAAACATTGCCCCCTCTATTCTTGACCATCTTTCTCTTCCTAAGATATTTGTTCCCCACATGTATTCTGTACTCCCCACTTGTGAAATGTTTCTCAATATAATTCTAGCCAGTAGTACTAAACATAAATTCACTTCTTGTGTCTTTGATTTCTTACTCTAATTTTTCCATCTATTGTTGCTTTTGGGGGGTCTTTGTGCTTCTCTATCAACTATAGCTACATGGCATGGCTGCTGAGTAAAGGAAGGTCAGCCAATCAGCATTAATAATACATAAATAAGAAAGGAAGTGGTCAGCTCACCTTCTGCTGCTTCCTTTAACCCTTTAATACACAACATGGGACCCATCTACATGTAATTTGCTTTGTATCTAGGCAATATCTCATTTTCATTAATTCCTCAATTAACTTGTTTTCTTAATTTCAAACCTTTTTTAAATGAAAATACTTTTTTTGTCACTACCCCTCTAATGTACAACATGGGTCCCATGTGACCCGCATTCATTTTCGATGGAGTTTTGTTGAAGGGTTAGTGTTTCTTAGTTAGTTTTTTTTTATTGATTTTGTCATTTAATAAACCAAGTTTCCATCACTTATTTAGTTTTTTCATAAACATCAATCATTGTTTTCATTCATTTATGGTTACTCCTTGAATTATAACACTTTTTATGCACCTATGTTATATTTGCACACATGGGTCACAAATGACCCGCATTCATTTCATATCTAAAATTAAGCAAAAATCAGAATTTCTTTGCAGTATTGTTTGAAAACCGTTTAATTCGTCATTACATTTCAAAATGTATCATTATATTTTTAACAAACCGAAATACTTATGTTCATTCCACTATGGCTACTCCATGAATGGGAATACATTTGGTAAATCAATACCTTGGTTGAACACTTTTGGTTGAAGATATTGTGACTAAAATAATGAATATTTTTAGAACAATTTTAATGCAAACAA
>JBBKCR010000134.1:6676473-6693907 GCA_037577295.1 Ladigesia roloffi | reverse complement strand
TGAAGAATATATAGAGAATAGAGAACATAGAGAATGCACCTAGACAGCTGTCTCAGTGCTTACATGAATCACAAATGTCCCCAATCACCTAGCTTTAGCCTCTCTCTCTTGTCAAGGTCGAGTTATGTTAATCTCTGTACATCTATGTATCTGTGTAAAATACTACTCAATTAACTAAATAATAACTATGTAATAATTCTGTAATATTATAAGTGAGAAATAATACATGTAGTTTTGCAGAAGTAGCTCTGTAAACTTCTAAAATGTGTGTCCACGGTCAATGGTCAACAGTGTTTCACATGAAATGTTTTCCTGACTAGAAACACTTGCAAAAAATATAGTTCCTCAGAATTCCCATTGGGAATAAATATGGGTCACTTACAATACTACATAATTAAGAAACCTTTACAACCTCACAACATGAAATGGATTGATTTGAAAAGTTACCAGAGAGAAAACCATATCCATGCCTTGAAATACATTAGAAATGAATGCGGTTCACTTTCAACCTATGTCTGGAAAATAATGGAAAAATTCCAAATCTATGTTTATACATACAATACAATAGTAAAAATAGTTTTTTTTGTGCATAAAACACTATCTAATTTGTCAACTTTTAAAATATTACAAGTGAAAAGTATTGATTTTAGAAGCTTTAAGGGAGAAAACCATTTCTACAATCAAGCTGCAGACACAAGGCTCTTTTCAGTTACATAGCATGATCAACACTCGATGCTCAGTAGTTTTTCTGGTGCATGAAATTTCCAGTACACTGGAATGACTCTTCAATTCAGTTCAATTCAGTTCAATATTATTTTTATCATGCTTTTTACACCTAGTCTTTTCACAATGCTGTTTCACAGAATCCAGGTCCATGCCCCTGGTGAGTGAACTGAAGGCCAACAGAAAAACTAATTTAAAGCCGGGGAAGAAACCTCAGGGAGGAACCAAGACCCAAAAGAAAGTCTCTATTGGAAAAAAAACAAAAATCAATAAAAGGCTTTAGTGTAGAAAACATATTCCCTATTGGACAGATTGGCAATCTACAGCTAACGGAGTTGGTACAGTTGAGTAACTAGAGGTAGATTTTGTTGGTAGAGTAGCTTGAGAGTCTCTAGATCACAACAACAGGAATAACAATCTTCGCCAGGGCTTTAGAACCCTGTCAGACACACCTGGTCAAGGTGCCCCAGTGATTGCAGATCCAGGATGAGGTGGTGACCTGGGACCCCAGTGTTGACCAGTCAGGCTAGAATACACTGGGGTCTCAGAGAAGATTTTTTTTGGCAACAACTTTAGTCGAGGTGTCATGTGAAATTTATTGCATTTGTCATTATCTCAGATGTGGGTTCCTATGAATCAAAGCTGGTGGGATTCAGGATGCTAATGCTAATTACTCTTCACAGGTCCTATAACACCTTCATGAAGCAAAAGCACAGGAGGCCGAACTGTACGAACCAATACCAGCACAAGAGACAGGGCTGGGGGACAAAAAAACACAGTCAGTCTCCATGTGTTAATCATTTCCACTCTTCCCACAGCCTGTATGAGAGTGTGGCAATGAATCCTAATTAATTACACACATGACAAATACAGTCCATGTTATAAGCCTGTGAGAGAGCTCTGTCTTAGTTAGAGCTTTTAGTCTGGGACTCTCAGGATATAAAGTGTTAGTCACCGCAACATTTCATAACACATTTCATAAGACAAGTTGGCAGCCCTCTTCCAAAGGCAAAACACAATCTGACAACACACCTTGCTAAATAAAGCCTCTGAAGGGCTGGTGTGAGAGAATTTGTTTTTTAAAAATACTCAGTAATAATAGCTAAATCTACAGTGATTGCTTGTGAATAAAACACATTAACATTGTGGGTTGTATGCAGTTTTAAAACCTTTATTGAGACACTCTCATACATTTTCAAAATTACTGTTTAGTTGCTAAATGCAATTCAGAAGAAATTCAAAATCTAACCTGAGAAAAGGTTTTAACTATGTATACATTAAATTACATGTCATGTTTTACTAAAACAATTTACTCTATAAATGCCCCATTTAGGCTTGTTTCCTGTAGAGAACACATTCCTCTGAAGTGTTCACTGAGAAGACCAACACAACAGGCCACTGTAGGGTGTTCACATATGTAATGTAAAATATTTAGCCCAGGCCAACTGTTCCTCACACACCTGCTCAGTTATACCTTTAGATTTATGCCCTGTTTCATTTATTGAGCAATTTATTTCCTTATTTGCTCGTTTGATTATTGGTTTATTGATGTATTTGTTCATGTGTGTAAAACATATCTGGTGTGAGAACAGTTTATGCCAGGGGCGTAGCTAAGGGGGGGTAAAGGTGGACGATTCATGGGGCCCAGCATTCCGGGGGGACCCATGGAAACCCTCTAATATTTAACCAAACTTTAGAGTAAAAATATTCACAATGTTATTCATTTCATCTTTATTGTATTTTTTAATCCAATTTATTAATGAATTGTAATGAGGATTTGAATTGTTGTTTAGTTTGTAACAATATTTGTATAGCCTGACTTTCCACCACTTGGTACGGCCCAGTTTATATTAGTCCAGTAAAAAAAGTTCCGCTAGGTGTCAGTGTCGCTAGTCAGCTGTCATGACAAAGAGGAGAGAGAGAAGAAGGGCAGACAGTTGGTCACCCACTATTCCTTAAAGAAAGGTATATTTAGTCACTCAGTCATATACACACTCACTTTATAGCCAAATGTGCTAAGAATAACATACCATAGACCTGAAAATGAGGGTGTAAACTTCTTTGTCCACATTTAAAGGTAATAAGTTTATCCTGTAGTCCAGGTGCAGGCAGACTTGAACTCCTGATACAGACCAGCCAGGATAACAACCCTAAATAAGTATCCTAAAGGCATGCGTTGTTATGCACAGATCGTGCAGCACCAGAAAACCTGCCAAGCTCAACACCGGATTTGGAAGAAGGTGAGCACGTAGCCTAAAGGATTATTCACAGTCTCCAGATAAAATATCAACACTTTGATTTCCAACAATGTAAAGCTACATGATGAAAACTACTATAGCCGCTGTTTAACTTATAGGCCATCTCAGGAAAAGAGGCATGTAGAAATAAACCGTTTCACCTACTGAGAGCTTAGACTCTCACCTTTCAAACGAGACTATACTGTGGCTGTACAAAAATTGCCAACAATTATGTAAATTGCTGACAGTCCGGGACGAAGCTTCCGAAAACAACGCTGCTGTCAGTGTTGAGTTATTGGTCAATAGGTTATCTATTCCCTTGCTATCTCATCCAAGCATTTAGTCTAGACCTAAGAACCAGTTGGCTATTCATTATAACAAATTCTGATTCAGCCTGAATTATTATTATTGTGGATGTTTTAGAGCCAGGGCCCTCTTCAGGTCCTCTTCTGAAAGGTCTCACCAGGGAGCCTTTACATACAAAACAAAACTGTGGTGATCAATAATTAATTAATACTAATCTAATAATAGGCTAATAGGAAACTCCATTAGTAGTGTGTGTGTTGGTACGGTTTGGGGGAAGCATGGGGCCCAAAAAGATTTTCTTTCAGGGGGCCCAAAATTGCTAGCTACGCCCTGATATACTGGTAAAATAGGGTGAACTGAACTGAATCAAAATATATAGCAAGCATAATGCTGCTTTTATAGAGAATAATATCAACAATATAATCATTTGCTTCACTGGAAGTCCAACAGAAAAACAAGCTTAGAAAATGGATGGGACAAAGCAGCTGTAGTGAGATGTCAGATGAAAGGATGCGTTGCTTCACAGCGCTGTTGTTTTTGTTTTTTCTAATTTATTGATTTATTTTTATTTTTAACCCACTGGCCCGGTGTACTGTAACAGCGAGCAGACACCTGGGCACGGAGCAGAGCCAGGAGCGCGGCGCTGAGCTGCTAGGCCTGCTTAAGTTCACACTCAGGCTCATAGCCGCCGGCTAAAGGAGGAACAGCGGAGAAGCGGCAGATGCCATGTTACATAATGCACACGTTCAGTGCACTCAGCCAGCCTGCCAGCCGACACATCTCGTCCCCCCAGCTCTTCTTCCCTCCTCTCCCCCTTCCCTCATTGCCTGAGTGTACCGGGGTATCGATTTAGTATAAATGCAAAACGGCACCTGTGGTAAGAGCACCGCGTCCTGTAAAAGCGCCCCCTCAACATGGCCGCTGCTCCGAGGCCATTAGTAGCAATTAAAATTTGTGCCGGAAGTGGTGGGGGGAAGACAAACAAGGTCGAGGACGAAGACGCCTTTGCTTCGCTCTTCCTCCTCGCCCTTCCCACCAAAGTGGAGACTGCCTGAGAGGGGAGGCTAGGATGATTAAATTTCCCTCTTCAGCCACAAACAATGGCGGAGTACACGAGTGGGGAAGGTTACAGCATAGCCACCGTTGTCTCCTTGCCCGAGGCCTCGTCCGCGTTGAGGCAAGAGCAGCTCTGGTCAGGAGTACAACATGTAAACATCTGCCCCGTCGTCCGCAACACTGACACTCCAGAGGATCACAAGCAATGAGTGGATGACTGCTTAATAAAGTGGGAGCTTACGCTGCAGCGCAGTCTTAACTATGATTCATTACTGTCACCGCATCCTGGATGAATATAAAAGAGGCGCCTGAGGAGCCCTGCTCAATTCCAGGACCACTAAATTGCTGTAAATTGCCTGCATATTACACGTCAACACTTGGTACGAAGTTCACTTTTACTTGCTTTCTTTTTTTTTTCTTTTAGGACCAATTAAAAATACATGAAAAGCAGAACTTTAAAATCCTCACCAGGAGCTGCGGGGTTTACGTATTGGAAATATAGGGTGATATTTTATTTATTAGTGTGTTGCTTTTCCTTCACACACATAATTAGAAAGGTAGAGATCTTCCCTAGTAATCCACACTCATTTCAGCTTTTCCTTTGGTAATCAAACACAGGCTTAAGAGGTATTACCACCCGACATTTCCATCACTGCATGTAAGACTATAGCGCAGAACAAACCCAGAGCTCATGTTTTGCAAGTAACAGCTTATTTATGTTAATGTAACTGCAATCCTGACCTGCTGATTAAAGAGTAGTTACCTGGAAATATTCTGTACAACAGCATAGCTCAACTTGGAAGTCATATTTGCAAGACACACACAAGCACAAACAACAAAAATGGTTTGTCTAGTCTTATACCATTAGTATATGAGACTTAATTTTTTTTTGTAGATAGGTTACTTCCCCCAGTCCTAAGGAACACTGACTCCCTTTTCTCATTTAAGTCACAGCTCAAAACACATCTGTTCAAAATGGTCTACTCACTGTAAATACAGTTTTTACTGCTGTCAGTCTTGTCTGTTGCTTTTCCTATTTTATCTTATTGTAATTTATTGTAATGTATTGTTTTTATTTCTTATGTCTGTACGGTGACCTTGGGTTTTTGAAAGGCACCCTGAAATAAAATGTATTATTATTATTATTATTATTATTATTATTATTATTATTATTATTATTATTATTATTATTATTATTATTATAGGTTAATACTTGTGCTTTGATTTTTGTTCATACATGATGTAGACTGTGGTTCCTTTAATTCCTGTAACAAAGTTGTTAAAAAACTACAAACAACAAAAACTCAACGCATGAAGAAAAAGACTTGACTTTAAATAATTCAACTGTCTACAGACCAAGAGTCGCCTCTCCCGGATATTTCAGAATTCAACTCCCAGCACTGACTCCCAAGTTTTAAAATGTAATTACTATGTAATAGTAATAATGATGTAATTATTTTAATAAGGCCTTTCTGTTGTACTAAAGTAACTACACAGAATTTTCACTGAATAAAGGTGCTACATGTGTCATTCTCAGCACCAAAGATTGAACTAATATTTGTTTTAATATAATCAACATTTAATATGTAATAGATTTACAATACATACCATTTCTAACTGTTTTATATGTTTTAATGATAATTTTAATTCATTTTACTTGTCATTATATTAAGTAATTTGTGTATTGAGATTACAGTGGCTGCAATGAGTAACACCTCCTGGGTTCAGTTTTAGCCAGGGGGGGGTTGTTCTCCCCTTGTCTGCAAGTCTTTCTGCCCAAAGCCCCAGTCTCTTCCCACAGTTTAACACATCAGGTGAACTGGAAATTTAAAATGACCCCTAAATGAGAGTTTATGTTTGTCTCTGGTTTGCCCTGTAATGGACCAGTTACCTGTTCACCCAAAAAATAAGGTTAACAGGAAGCAGCTCAGAAAATGGACACAAGGATGGAAGAAGGAAGAGATATGACAAAGTGTCAAATACATGGTTCAGATAAGATTGGCTGTGAAGAAACATTAATAGTTTACTCTGAAAGCACTTACATTAAGTTACATGCAAAACACTAATGCGTTTATGGTCTGCAGACAGCAGCCCGACTCTCCACATATTTAATGAATTTTTAATAACAATTAATACTTTCTAAATGCATGGCATTTAAATGCACTGCTGAGGCAAGTTAACGCTGGCTGCTGTTTGAATGACTTTAAAGGACAATCAAAAGTTTCAGTGAGGAGTAATTTCTGTCAGCCCCATTTAACACATTTGGCTGAACTGGAATGAAGACTGTAAACCGGGCCTTCTTGCCCAACATCAGCGTCTGACCTTCTCTAATGCTCTACAGAATGAAGGTGCACTAATTCCCACAGAAACACTCAGAAATTGCAGCACTTTTGCAAGGTATAGTGAAATAAATTGATCTTACCTCAATGGTACAATGAATTTCTTTTGTCAGGCTATTGAGCTTTGAGTTTCCCAGGCAAACTGCTTTGATGCACACACTTTGTACTTTTCATAAACAAAATGCAAAACCGAAATATCCAGAAAAGAAATTCCAAAATTTTTGACCTCTAACATGCCAAGTGGGAGTTTGTCTTTTTTGTCACTGATCAAAGGAAATAATAATGCGAAAAAAGTCAACAAATTTGTTGTTACTGTTATTTGATACTGACCTGCAATGATGTTTAAAAAATATTAAATTTCATCACTTATATGGTGGAAAAACAAATAGAAACTTTATCTCTTTTTACCCTGAAACGTTAGTGGTAATACGTAATCTAACGGGCATTTAAAAGGTTAAAAAAATTTAAATACATTTTTGCTTTTCATGACAAGGACTGATGCTAATTTAAGAAATCAAGTTGGTGAAAGTTGTTTTGTTAATCAGTTACATATCCCAGACTGTACTGTTAGTAACACAAGAAAATCCAGTAGCATTGAGAATATATGTTTTCTAACAAGTGCATAATGCATACAAACTGGTATTTAAAGGATAAAAAAATAAAAAGAATGAAAACTTTATACTTATGACAAGTACTGATGTTCATTAAACACTTTATGCAGTAAAAATAGCAAAAAAGCATAAATATTATAAAAATCTCAGAATCTATTGGTGGCCATTTTTGGCCATGAGGACACTGAAAGGGTAGCAAAAATGAGGAGGGCCAGAGGGCTAATGTTTGTCATGTTTTAATTGATCTGTTTTGGAAATATTAAGGAAGTTAATTTCACAATAACACTGAAAACTTTGGTTCACACAACTCTGCATACCTACACACTCCCAGTTCTTAACAAGTGCTTGCATATGACACATTTAAGCATAACCACACACTGCAAGTGTGCATTTTCTGGATGGTAAGTTTTGTCAATAATCAAAACTAGGCATCTGGGTGCATCCTGTCAGAAGTGGGGGAGGTGCTATGGACACAACTCCACTCATATAAAATAAATTTTCCTTGAAGAATCTATACATTCCAGGCGTGGGGATTTTTTTTTTGTGTATATTTTGTTAGACTTGGAAATGTATATATTTCCACTCCTATGCACAGTGTGCTGGGATATATTAAATAAAACCACAAACAAACAGTGGGGTACATGAAATATTTTTTAATGGAAGTATAGAATTATTATTTTCATACTTAACAAAATGCAATGTGTTCATGGTTTCATTTTGCAGCCCTGGATGTAAAGTGCCCATCTCCTACCATGAGCCCCCAAGCATCACTGCATGAAAACATATCACTCAGAGCCTCTCAGAGCGAAATGGAGAAGTTTGAGCTGACTTTGGAACTGAGATTCGCTGTATGTCTGTTCAATTCCTTGGTGACCACCACAAAGCATTCTGGGAGTGTCAGCAAGATCATAGGTAAATGCCCTCAAAACTTCACTACGTAATAAAGTCTTCATATTATTCCTTGGAGAATGATGTGATCTATTATTCATTCAGCTGCATTCATTATCATCCTTGAGGAACAGCCCAGTGCAAAGAAATGGTGCTAGAACTACAGCATTTATTATAACAGCTCAACTCTTGAAAATGACAGGAAACGGATCATTTAGAGCCATTATCGAAATGAAGTAACAGAATGTTCAGTCCTGAGATGTATCATAAATCTCCAGTGTATAGGTTCTACATGAACGATTTACTGAAATGCATAGGAGATACGTCTATAACTTGTTGGTAACTCCCTCTACTGCAGGTGATGTTACACTACATTATATGGACAAAGGTATTGGGACACACCTCTTAATTATTGCACTTACCTTAATGCTTCAGCATTAAGGGGGGGTGGGGGGGGTTTCTTTGGATGGACAGAGCATACGTCAGAGGGCTCATGGTAAGAGAACGGCACTCTACATCCAGGGTTGCAAACCACTAAACTAACAGCTACCAGTAATTAAGCTGATCAATATTACTGGTAAATCTTTTCATAAAACTACAGTGCATATTACACTTTACAGTCAAAAAGTGAGAGCGGATTAGATTCACTAACCACCAGTTATAGCGAAAATGTCACAATTTATTTTGATTGTATGTTGTAAGCAAATGGATTTGCTCATCAATTGTTGCCCTGGCCATTTGACCTAATCTAGAAATTAGATTTTGACATTCGAATATAAAGTTTGAGAACTTCTGGTCTGAAGCAATCAGTGAGAATCATAACTTTTTTTGGTCATCACGGTCACTATTTCCTGATAATGTGTACCGAGCTTTCCAAAGGTGGGGGATTGTTCTGAGATGGGGAAGCCATATTATAAATACAGTCAAGGCCAATTAATCTGACAAGAGTGTGTGTGTGTGTGTGTGTGTATCCGTAGCTGTTGGGCATGTAGGGAACACATCTTCGAATCTACATGTACAAGAAAACTACGTCAATCGTCGCAGATGTAATAAATCAGATGTTGCCTCCAGGGCTTGGTTTTAATATACGCAATTTACTGTAATAAATTTCACCTTGCAGGCAAGTGCATAACTTGTTGCTTACATTCTCATCTTACTTCCACTCCACCTTAGGTGAGATGCATACATTCTAAAAGGGTATGTTCGCAAATGCTACATGAGTTGCCCGATATTAAGACCAGTCTCCTTGATGAGATCTTGAAGTGCAGAAGCAGTGGATTGTCCTCTGGAGAGTCTCATTGACATCTTGCTTACAGCCCTTTCTATCTGGGTCTGTATATTACAGGGAAAACTAAAGTGCAAAAGCTTTTCAGTGCTATGTGTCAGCTCTCGACTTATCGCGGTGCTAGTTTGCACATTGCAGCTTTTCTGGCAATCTTTAGACATTCACCAGGACTACGAGATTAAACTCCTGCCTCAGGAAGGTGACCCTTTACAGAAGCTGAATTAAAGGAATGGCATCCTGAAAAAAAATCACACCATTTTATTCCAAAATGCAGACTATTCTCATGTTCAGTGACCATTTTTGGGATTATTTCTGTTTGTTTGTTTTGTGCTATGGTGGAAGTCTACATCACCGGGAATCTTTTGGTGTGACTTAAGTCCAATTCGGATTCAATTTACATCTAATAATTTGCTTTCCCAGGTGCTAATCTGCGCGTTAGAGAAGAATTGAAAGAAAATTACACATATCTTTCTTCTCTAACCGCAGCGTGGACAGCATAATTCTCTGTAATCACCCAGGAAGGTAGTAATAAGATTGAACCAAAAATTTGGGTAGTACTGAAGAATGTAATCATGCATTAAAAGAATTCCAACTGACTAATAGAAGTGTCTGTTAATAGTTGAAGGGGATATTAATATATTTATTAATTTATAATAAAGCAATTCCCTTTGGAAAGATACCAAGCGTCTGTCTGAGACGTTCCTTTTTAAGATGTGGTAAAATCATTAGTTCGGCATATTTCTACACAATTATTAGTTTGAGGCATTGTGTGCATTATGGGTGTTGTCACACAATAACTGCTGTGACATTAGGTTGTGCGCTTATTACCTGGGCATGTTTCCACCTCATTAGCATACAATAGAGAGAAAGGGGGGGCGTCGTAAATTAAGCGACGCCTTTTGTTGTTGTGCTTTTTATTTATTTATTTTCCCTCTTCTAAAACCAGACCTTAGGTATGTATGACAGTGCTAACGCAGGCTGATTTATTGAGAGTCTCCGTAGGTCACTTGCTCTTGTTCTTCTTGTTGCTGCAATAAAGAAGACGACAGCTGCATCTTAATAAAAGTAATGAGAAATCCCTCTTGCTGACAAATCTATTAAAGTACCAATTTACTTTCCAGAACTGCTGCTGGTTATATTTATGATGCAAAAGTACAGGGGAATGGGAGTTAGAGGGGAGGGGGGATTGGTGGGCTCTGACGACATAGTCATTAACTGGAAATGGGTCTGCATTTGCATTTTGAGTGTCTCCGCTTAAAGACAGGCTTTGGAGATCGTGGGCTTGGCTATACCTCCTTAAACGTATCGTCCAGGCAAGAGGCAAAAATTCTCTTAATGACAGCAGCTGGACTATAGCACTATCCAACTTAATGAGTAAGGTTATACTGAAAGCTGCACAGCTTTCAGTATAATCTTCAGCCTTATCTTCAGGTCTTATACACGACCCTACAGCAGAACATCACCATGCATAGTATTAGGTTTACAAGAACATATGAGGATTGATTCAAATATTTTGAGATAACTCTACACATGGACCATGCAGGAAGCATAGAGCTAGCTATTAAGTGAATAATATAATAATAATAATAATTTCACTGCAGTCCAGAACACCCTAAATGGCCATAAAATTAGTCTAATACCCAAAAAGGATGAAAACTATGATGCACTATCGCCTTAATCCGGTCGACAGTTTCTAATAAAAAAAAGAGAGAGAACAAAGGATGCACACGGCCATTATCTCCCGCTCCAAAGCTCTTAGAAGTATTAACACAGTCTGAACATATTCACCCATAAATAAATAATGGTAAGGCGGCTTATGAGGGCATCTGGCTCCACAGCCCAGTATTAGTGCTTGAGAAGCAATGCATCATGATAAAAGGGATCTATGCTTTTTTTTTCAGCGTAAATGCTGAGCAATAAACCATTCTACATGCACCACAGTTAAAAAAAAAAAAAAAGTGGTGATGGTTTGGCTTTGGAGAAAGAGACACTGAACGGAGGCCGAGTGTTATTTGTTGTTTGGAACACTAAATCAATGTATGAAGTATAATTACCTCATTTATCACATAAGACAAAGAAAATACATTAACTGCAGAAAACAAGGCAATCAAAAGCCCACGATATTACCTTAGAGCTGGTCTAAACCACAGAAGTAAGTCTAAAGTGTGGGCAACATGGAATGATACATAACACACAGTTTTAACCCTATGAGGAGTACCTTTATATTAAGGATGTGCAGAGCGGCCGCTATTTGTATCTGTATTTGTATTTGTTAAATGGGAAAATTATTCGGATTTGTATTTGTATTAGAGTAAAATTCATAATGCAGCACGTAAAGAACGTCAGACTCTCCTCCTGAACTTCAGTGTGTGATGGAGGATGAGGCGGGGGGGCGGCGGAGACGGAATATCTAAAAGTGAAAGTAATCAATCGGTCACATGTGAGCACACCCCTGCACACAGTGTGAACAGCACATATATTGTAAAAAACATGATATATTTGTGCCTTTCCGAATACCGTATTTGTATTAGGCTCCACCTCTACTTTACATACATGTTTCTGGTCCCTGAAGCAAATGATCACAAATATGCAAATATATTGTTTGAGAGCAGAGATTTCAGCATTATGACAGAATATTTAACTATAGATGTTTCAACTGAAATTGTAGAATGCTAGTTTGGAATTCTAGAAGGTGGCATGAAAACTCCTTCTGAAGGACATGGTGATGAGAATAGATAAATTATTGATGTCAATGTCACAGAGTCTTCTTATCGATCCAATTCCTTACCGATTACATTATCTATTCCTAAACAGTATAGAATTTAAAGATTTTTCCAGAGCTGATGCATTTGCTGCCTGTTACACTGCCTGTCATCTAACATGTATAAAACAAATGGTTTATATTTCAGAAAATTAAGGCATTGTAGTTAAAGTTGCCCTCATCTTTGGAAACACGAAACTTGCATTTGAATGCAGGGAATCAAACACATGGCATTCTTGAATTGTAATGCTTTGTTGAGACCCAAGTTGTTTTTAACGTGTTGCTGGTTTTACCACCATTGTGCAAGTTAAAACAGCAGTACCCAGGTTACAAAGAATGCTACTGCTGTTTTTTTGGGCTTTTTTTGTAAAATATTCTTGGACTGCTTTATCCACTCCACGATAATTCAACTCGGAGGTAAACAATTCCATTTTCGGTTGGCATTGCTCTAAATGGGCGTGGCATTGGTCTAAAGATCTCACTCTGTTAAATAATTTGACCACCAGCTTTTAGGCCTGTATGTAGCATTCAGTTAATTAGCCTTTTTCTTGTACTTACTGAACATCCTGACAATCTGTTGACTCAAAACACACAGTTTAAGCCAATGCACAGGTGTAGAACCTTCCCATTAGCTCATTCTATGAGCATTTTTCTGTCAAGGGGATTTCTCTTCCTTTATTAGGTACAAGGAAATTATGTTAAAGGTACAAGGAAATTATCTAATAATTATCTTTGCTAATGAATTGTATGCAATATTTTAGGGAGATTAAGTCATTAAGTGACAGGGCTTTCCCTAAAAAGGGAAGCGCTGCCATTGCTATAGACAGGGGACATGTTTACTGTTGAAGCTGAACCACCTGCGATGTAGTCTATTGAATTAAACCTGTTGTCAAAGCAATTGACATATTGAATTCCAATCACTCCTAATTGGCAGGTGCACAAGCTTCCTCTGATTTGCACAAAGGCTTCACAACTCTCTGTCAGGCCAGGAGACACTTACTGTCAATCTAAATGAATGCACACTGAGAGTCTGCAGCCTGTAACATTCTGTATCCACAACAGTGAGCCAAACTGGGTTATTACACGTGGCTGATCAAAACAGGGTCCACCTCACGTGTTTCGCACACACACACACACACACACACACACACACACACACACACGAAGTGGAAATGGAAATGGGGGGGGAGACAGTGAGAGAGACAGAGAGAGTGAGCGAGAGTGAGCAAGAGAGAGAGAGATATTTGACAGGATCATCACATCGCTCACTCCAAGCTGCTGCTGACATTTGATCTTCATCCAAAGCTGGCCAGATCTAATGAGTAAGGCTGGTCCAGCATAGATCACAGCTTGAGTGGCAGTACAGAATCATTTGATTGCTGATCAAAGAGCAGCTAATACATAGATGCAGAACCCCCTCAGATTTGATCGCTGCCGTCTACACGCTGAGCAAATACCTAAAACATGCACTTACGGAAGAGACAGCTTCCAAAAAGTAGCACCATCACATAATGACAAAGTCTGCCCTTGCCTTCTCAAATTGAAACACTGGACATTAAGGACTAGTGAAAATCTTTAAAGTGGATAATGCTTTTTAGATGCAGTGAACCATTGATTGAGTAACACTATCTTGGAATAACCCATCCAGAAAGGTGCATGATAAATCCATGGCATGCTGCCACCTGAGTTCTGCTTAATGGCTTGCGTGAACTGCAAGAGCGGCAGATCTATATTAAAATCAAGCCAGCAGTTTGGATTGCTCAGATAGAGATCACGGTCAAACATTGTGCCTTTGTTTCTGTGCCAGGTAATCTCTGTATTTGTTTCGACAGATAGAATCTGTGGGGGGGCAGAGAGGTGGGGGAGAGGCATGGCACAAAGGAAAATTGTACAGATGCATCTCTGCCAGTTACAGGATTTTGCAAAATGAAATAAAGTACATTATTCCTCTCTTGCGTGCATTAGTGTCTTCAAGTGTGCCCTGTCTTTGATGCTAAGAGCATTTGGATAAGGGGTTTAAGAAAAAGGGAACACCCTACAGCAGTGATGAGTACTTGGTGGGCTCCGTCCAGACCGGGGGTATGAAGCCAGCAACCTGATCTCCCAGCAGGGGGTCTTGGTTGACTGCTTCTGTTGTCCAATGGTTTTCCGCCTGGCAGACCCCAGTGAGCCGAGAGGATCACCGGCATCAATCTTGGCGCCGTCAACCCAGCTAACCCCAGCCAAAGGGAGTGAGGGATCCAGACCCTCTTTATCTGCAGAAGTGCTTTGGCCGGTGGGTGTCTGTTGCCATTTTGCTCAGCTCGCCATCCTGAGAGACTCAGACTGAGTCGCCTTAGGGGAGTGGGGTCAACAGGCAGTGAAACGAGGGGTGGAAAAGTTTGGCTCGTGAAAAATACATGGTATTTTAAGGAGGTTCCGCGGATACTGGCGGGAAATTAGCATTTTCCTCTTGTATTTAACAATCGCTGAAGTCCTCCAACAATTTACTCTTCCCAATAGTCAGGTCTACATTTGTTCCATACATAATGAGCTAGCCTTGCAGACAGAGATTTATTCTGGACTACATCTCAACTTTCCAACCCTAGTCTTGGAGCAAGCTGCCACATACGTTGGTGTTTTTTCCTTCTTCAGCTCAGCAATGGCTTGTCAATACTTGATTAGTTGGGCCAAGTGTGCTGTGGCAAGGAAAACGCTCAATTATGCAGGACAACAGAGTTGGAAATAAATAATAATGTCACTGGTGATTAGTCATTGTAAAATACTTCTTGGTTCCAATTTAGGTCAGAGACTATGTCTGGGAATTGTTGTTTAATATAATTTGGTCTTCCCATAGGTCTGCAAAAAGACTATTTTGGTTTGGGGTCCATTTATCATCCAAATTAATCAACAAAAATTTGATATATTGACTTAAAACTCTTTTTGTTACAGCTGCTAACTGGTTGCATTTTGTTTTTGTTAGTTATTGTCATGTAATTACCAGCTGTGGTGGCCTAGCGAGTGGCTCCAGGGAGACTGCCCCCTGTAGTTAGGGAGTGGAAGTCACTTTGGGTAAAAGCATCTGCTAAAATGTCGTCAATGAGCTAAAATGAGCTAGAAAAAAAACAGCACTTGTCTCAAGCCAGCCCACAATTCTAAAACACACCAAGAGATACCAATAGATAAAATAACATTTAATTCCATAGACAATATGGAATTAAATTATACCAACAGCAGTTTTAGTGACCCCGCATTTAAATGCATAGACTTTAATCTGAAGTTCTTTATAACTAACATTTAACAAGCTTATCTAATGTGATTTTTATTTAGAAAGATGTAGTGTGTGAATAGGTTTCTAGGAGAGGCTAAATCATGTGTATATGTGAGAGCTATCTTTACAGAAGGATGTGTATCTTAAGCTCAACTACCAGTTTTTTGTATTTAAGTATTTAACACCAAGACAGGAAGAGCCATCAATCATTTTGAAGCAGCTGTTAAATTCTTCTAATTAACTGGACAGATCTGGATAAATGCTGTGAATATTCCACTAACGCGGTGTTAGCACATTCTGAGCTAATCACTCCCAGCATGTTCAGAGAGTCCTCAGAGCGCTGTGTTTTTGTCAGAACACTGGAATAGACGGAAAGTTGTTTACTGCGTGTTCCTGTGCTTCAGTAGTGACATGAAGATATTTCTTTTCAGCTGGACATGCATGTGTTAGTTGTGACTTTACTTACAACCACAAATGTTCTTTTACTTTCTTTCCATGCCAAGATAGGTACAGCCCCAAGTGATGCTATTTGAGGATGACTGCCAGTGGAAATAATGGTAATAAAGTAATTATTGATACCGTCAGTTTAAAAAAAAAAGATTTTTGTTTTTCAGATTAAAAAATTGGCAATGGGAAAAATATCTGGTGGCAATTGACTGCCCCCCCAAATCAGAAACATCCGTGGAGAGGTCAAAATGGAAAGAAGGTAGACAAAACAATCTTTTATGTTTCGAATCCTTTAACTGTTATGAATTTCAGATAAAAGAAACTAATTATTGGTCAATAATATTGTGGTATGCGGGTTGGAACAAAACCTGATTCATGCTGCCGTAGGCTTGGTGACAGACAAAACAAAATATTTGTTGCCAACTTTGTGTCAAGCAGGGATCTCAAACAGCCTGTATCATCAGAATAATTGTCTCAGCCCCAGATTCCATGCACATGAACAGATACACAAGCACACAAGGTAATAACCAAATATGAGGGCTCTCAGAAAGCCCCTTATCTTTTGAACCTTTACAACCTGAATAAACATTTTCTGAATAATAATAATGGCGCTGCTCTCAGGCTTATAAAAAGAGAGACTAGCACATGAGGTGATACGTAAATTGTTGCTGCCACCAGACTTCAAGCGATGATGCGGAGTTTTGCGTGACTCAGGAAGGTTAACAGCTGGACGGTGGTACAACAGGGCTAGGGTGGTGTAGATCAACCGAAAGAAAAGAGCATAAAACATGCTCGCCTCACTGGACCAGAGCTGCCTCATCAAAGCCGCCCCTTGTGCTCGCTGCGCATCTTCACAAGGCTGTAAACAGACACTTGCACCGACTGATCATCTGCTGAAAAATGCAGCACGTTGCTAACCTTTCCCAGGCATCGCAGCGAGCATATTAAGCTCAAAAGTTCTTTCAGCCTCTCGTTCTCCCTCCCTCTTTCGCTCGCTACCTCTCAGCAGCTCCCGCACAGTGAACAGTGGCCTCTCTAACGGCAGCCTTGGAAAGAGGAATCAATTACTATTGATTTTCTTACGAAGTTCCCTTGCACTCTCCGGGGCCGAGTCAAAGGAGGTGTGTGTGTGTGTGTGTGTGTGTGTGTGGATGGGGAGAGAGTAGGGACAAAAGAGGATTAAAATAAAAACACACACACACACTCACAAGTGAACTACAAAAGAAGCCCCTACTTTACCATGGGCAAGCACCAAAATGATAGGAGTGTAAAAGAGAAGGAGAAGTACAAAAAAATAAAAAAATAAAAAATAAAAATCATCCACATGTTTGGGGCCTCACGAGGCTATCACACCCACAGTGATGTGTTTCTACAGGAGACTTAGAGGCACAGGACTGGTTGGAGTGCAGCACACACACACAGACACGCAGAGACACGGACACGCAGGACACGCAAGACACACACAGACACACAGACACACAGACACACACAGACACACACAGACACACACAGACACACACAGACACACACA
>JBBKCR010000134.1:6615711-6675231 GCA_037577295.1 Ladigesia roloffi | reverse complement strand
ACACACACAGACACACACAGACACACACAGACACACAGACACACACACACACACACACACACACACACACACACACAGAAGACCACTACACAGATAGATAGCAAGCGAATGGCTAATAACAAAAAGCCAGAGTCAAAAGTAGCATTTTCCAAGGCCCTTTACCACACTCACACCCCCCCCCCCATCCTCCCCACACACAATTATGGAGACAATGTTATCTGCTTGTGTTGCTTTCCCCCCTCACTAATGAGAGCCGCTCGCTGTCTTTCCCGCTTTTCCCGCAGTCCGAGCTCGAGGGCAGCACACACACAGGGGACGAACTGGGCTGATCAGTATTCCGCACGTTATTTTTTTTTTTCTTCCTCCCCCCCTCATTGTTTCAGCGTTCTTGTGCCCTTGACTAGAGGCCTGGAGTAACTGATGAAAATTTGCACCTCAAAGGTAAATAAGCATAATTTGATGGGTCTTGTTTATTTACCGAGCCCTTATTCAATGAGATGGGAAACAATGAAGGGTGTTTTACTGTTTTTGATTTGGAAAGCCCCCTCAGTCTCCCTACCACATCACCAGACACTACACACACAAAGATAAAAAGTACCGATCTTGACCTTCTCAGTGCTTTTTTTTTTATTTTTTTTTTTTACTTTAACGTGAAACCATGCATGAAGAAGAAGAGGAATCACATGCCACAGTAAAGTAGACTGGTTCTGGGCCTGGAGGGCTGGCGTCCAACACAGTTCGATGATTAATACTAATAAACAGATATACTGAATCAGTTGTGGTTAACTAAAGAATTCACAACCATGCAGGGGTGGCCTGGTGGTTAACAGAGCCCCGTCTTTCATGCAATCACAATATACATACTAGGGGTGGAGCCAAATACAAATACGGTATTCGGATTGGCAAAAATAAAGTGTTTTTTACAAATACCATATTCTGAAAAATACTTGAAAAATTATTTTGTTCATGCTAGGACAACGCTTCACTGTGTTACGTATTTTAATGCCCACTGCATAACACCACCAGTATCGATGACTGAGGGACAGTAGGAGTGCAATAATGAGTTGATTGCTTATCATTTTCATTTGCAAAGCATTTGAAACCAGTTGAAATGCACTGAAATGGGAAAAATCTCTAACCCTAGCTTTAATGCTAACGCAAACTCTAACCTTAATGCGAACACTAACTTTAGGGAACCTTAACACTAACCCTTAATACTGGCAGTGTTACGCGCAGTGCAGAAGAACACACAGGGTAGTGAAGCGTTTTCCTAGCATAAAAAAGCTCTAAAGCGTGATAGCAGCACATATTTTGATTACAATGTATATCATGATGGCTGCAGGAAAAGTTGTTGGATCAAGTTACTTAGGGAGTTGTCCCTGCAATAAGAAGGTTGTGGATACCCCAGACTGTCACTGAGTCAGGTAGTGTCCCCACAAACTGCTGCTTGGGTGCTGGGTCATGGCTGCCCACTGCCTCATTTGGTGAATGAGTTAAAAGTTAAGAATTCCACACTGTTCCCACTGTATTGCTGTCTTTAATGAACAAAACTGTCCATGGTACTAGCCCTCGAACACTGGGGATTGGTGGTGGTCGAGTTGGAGGGACTATTGCCTTTGGTCATAGGTTCAAATCCTACCTTCAGCATACAACCACTGAGCAAGACCCTTAACCCCAAGCTACTCCAGGGAGACTGCGTCTGCTAAAATGTCATACCATACCATCAAAGACCCCTGCCTGCGTCTGGAGTATGTCTGGCCATGTTCTGGTTTAGAGCTTACACTGCTATTACGAAGACTTGCTTTTGAGTTTGCAGAGTTGTACTGATAAGATGTGCCACAAGAGATGTGGACTCCACAACTAGAAAATACTGTTACAGTGGAATGTAACCATGCAAGAGAGTAAGTGCTATTGACTAGGGAGATCACTTGTTAGGCTTAACACACTAATCCTTGGACTTACTTTTCAATTTTTGATCATCAATCCTTCAATCCTTAAATAGGGTCATGGGGGGCGGTCCATCACAGGGCAGGGAAACACTTTCATACTCACAGCTGGGGGCATTTTAGCATCTCGACCTGACAAGTCTTTGGACTGTGGAAGGACACAAAAACATAGACGTTGACACAGGACGAACGTCACAAAGGAAATACCACCACCTGCCCCCGGACTGAACCCTCTCGATTTGAGACAACAGCATCACCCTGCACCACCAGTCTTTGATCTAAAAGATGTGATGACAAACAGGCCTTATTTTAATCTGCTTACCTGATGTATTTGTTAACATATATATTTTGTACATTAGTTTGGCACACTGATCATTGCAGCGATACAGACCCTTCTGAGGCAGTTCGTCACATAAGGTCTTATGATTTTAACTTTCTCTACAACACACCTGAGCATCGTAACTCCTCTTTTGGAGGCACACCTGCAGAGAAGTTTAATGATTTCCTGCTCTGAGACATGATGAGCTTAGTAGGGAGTCAGCAATGTGTTAAATGAGGCCATTGGTCTACAGCAGTGGTTTCCAAACTGGCCCTGGAGCTTTTGTGTCCTGCATTCTGCTCACACAGGACCAATGAACAGTTGGGTATAGGTGTCAGATGTGTTGGAAGCAAGGATAACACTATGCTAGTTTATACAGTGTAAGTGTAAAAGGGGGAAATAACATTTTAGTCTATCCTGTGATGAGGAGGGGAGGAAGGAGGGAAGACTTACCTCAGGCCCCAGGAGAGTCTGGAGCAGCCCAAATTTGTGCAGATTATAATCTGATTGTTGTAAAGTAGAAACAGCAGGGAGGGAGGGAGGAAGGAAGAAAAGAATGAAAGAAAAAAAGAAAGAAAACTAGTCTGTTGGAATTTTAGACATGGTTGTTTCTAACGTCATTACACCGACAAACGTCACTCCAGTGATGAGGAAAGTCGTTACTAGGCAGCGTGGCCATGCTTATGGTGTCGCTATAGCAACCAATCCCAAAGATGAACATACTTTCACACTTAAGGAGCAGTCTGGCCTGTCTTATTGAGAGTTTAGACCCAGCACTGCAGGAGAGGAAGTGAAGGCGATCGCTTTTCTCCAGACTTACGAAAGCCTTGTGCTAAGTGTCACCATACGATAATTTATAAACACAGCTTAGCCGTGAAAGCCAGCCATTCCCGCGGACCTGTTATGGGATATTAGCGATGCAAAATATGCAGGGATGCGTTTGCACTCTCCCGACATAGGTATTTGAAAAAGCTGCTAATGATAACTCCCATCCTTCTCTCATACACACACGAGCTGCTTTCAAATATATAAAGGCGAAAAAAAAGACGCGGCTCTTAAGAGAGAATTTGAAATGCTGCTCATGGAGGAGTGTAAGGTCCACTGCGCCACTGCTGAGCTACGAGAGAAGAAGAAAAAAAAAACGAGTGAAGTTATACTAAAAGCAGGCGATAAATATTCCAGTCGTCTCTTAAGGTTTGAGATACCACAGAAGCACAAGCTCTTGAGAAAAAATGTTTGTAAAAGACAGGAGCCCAGAGGATAACGAAACACTCCACTCTCTTGGTCGAGTTAAACCACTATTTAGAACGTGTTTGTCTTGTACTTTTTGATGAGCAAAACAGTTTTGCATGAAGATAACGGACAGAAAACAACGTTTGAGCCCCACGTGAACTATTAGGTTGATGTCCATGACATTTTGCTTAGATGGAAAATGCCTATCGTGACGCAGAGGTGGCTGAAATAAAGCAGGCAATATGCGCCACCTGGTGGTAACCATTAGCTAACACAGTTTACTTCTGATCACGAACATATAATGGAAAGCCTACCTGCTAATTCCATTAATTTACAACATGTGCCTTGTAGGATCACCACAGAGGTGTGCAATTACAGAGACAGGTGTTGATAAGGGCATCAAGAACTGCTTCAGTGTGCCCAGCTCAACCCAGACTGGCTATGATCCCAGAGAAACAGTGAAAAAGAAGCCCATACTGACAATACACCAGATGGGCAACAATCTCCAAGGCCTGCAAGGTGGCCCTACAAGGCAGCCGTTTCTAATAAAGTGGCCATCAATCGCATCTGTACACCAAAATCCAGCACAATCAAGACAAAAAGGAAAACCAAGCTGTAAGGCACAGACCAGTCTGAGCTCTGACCTCTAATTGCAGGTCTATCTTTTAATTACATCTTAACTTCTGTCTTACATTGGTGAACCAATGTTATGAATAAAAACAGTTTTCCCAAAGAAATGCATTCTTTAAAAAAAAAAAAGTTTATGAAAGTGCATACACATTTAACAAAAACATACAAATAAATTAACAAAGCCACTGACAGTCTCATGCAACAAAAACATTAACATGGTATGTTTCCCCAAATATTATAATATTTTGGTCAGTCTTAGACTATTGTACAGGTACGACTAAAAAAAAAAAAAAAAAAAAAAGGAGCCCAAGTTACTCGCAGCCAAATGGGCACCAGCTTATGTAGTGTGAAATACGCAAGGATGGTGCTAGGATTTTTTTTCCCTGTGGTAAAATAATTCAAGTCCAGTGTGTAAACCAGGAGTAGGAACTTCATACAACAATATTAAGACTTGGAGCAATAAACAAATCTGTTCTAATCGAAGGCTTGCAACCCTGCTCTTTGCACTCAAGACATTTCAAAATGTCCCATTTATAGACAATCTAAAATGTCTTGAAGTACGAAGGGCCACAGCATTATTCAGAAGTGGAGCCACCACCACACAGGTGTGACTTTCTAGATATGCTGCCATGTGTTGGATATCGGAAATGAGTTACAGTAGGACATAAATGGCACGGAGACTGTTGTAATTAGAGCCACAAAGAATGGAGTGGTAGACAAAGGAAGATGACTGATGGTAGCTGTGTGTAATAACTTTGAGAGGGAAGGAATGAACACTAATCGCTCCTGCATACAATATTCAATCTGTGTGCATGACGGGAGAATGTGGAAAAAGGAGACTTTAACAAGACTTTAGTTCATTTACATGTGAAATAAAATATCCTCACAAAATAAAGTGAAGGGAAAAAACCTCCCTAATGAGTTAAGAAAAAAATAATGGAAAAACAAAAGGACAAAGTTACAGCCATTGGCCATTAAGCTTCTTGGAAATGTGATAAAAGAAAAGGGCAAATTGCTAATTCCCTTCCAATACAATCTTTTAAGAAAGGAAAAGACAAGTGTGCAAAAAAGCAGTAAGAGGAAACAATCCATGCTTTTCCACTGCTGACAGTTAGAAATACAGAAATATTAGTAACCAGACCTAATTTTTCTCAGCAACATTCGCTTGCATAGATACGTGCATGCATCAGTGTCATCATGCAATACTGCTAGCCATAATTCTTTAAATGGTGGGTTCAGGGCACAGACAAAACAGTCCCCTTGCAAAACAAATCATATTGGTATCAGGCCCTCGTGGCACAGAAATACTCGCATTAGGTATTGGGTTCATTTTTCAGAGTAAGAAAAGGAATTTATACAAATTTGCTGTCAACAGCATGAAACTGCAGCTGTTCCTTTTGAGGTGCAAAATATACAAAAGAGGCAAATCAAAACTTGTGTATTGCCAAACTAACAAAACAAACTGCCATCATTCATATTCTGCTTTGGCCAGCACTGCCAATAAAGCACCTGGTACTGATAGGACCTTTCAGAAATGTAGTACTGGTGCACTTATTGGACAGTAGCTACTGGAAGGGAAAATGTTCACATATGAGGATGAATTGTAGCGGAATTTTCGAAATTCTACATAACAATTCCCCAAAAAAATCACAATGCAACCGTATTCTGTGTACGGACTTTCATTTTGAGCTACAATGCTTTTGAAAAATATATCCAGCAGAGAATATGTTGAATATCCTGCATTGATTCATGGATACAACTCCCAAAATTTAATTGGGAAGATCTGTATGACCACGACTTTGTTGTTAAGTAACTTCTGTGTCACTAAATATGTTGATTTGACCGCCTGAGAACATAAAGCCTAAAAGTTATAATTCTGTGGCTGCGAGCCCATTAGCTACACTGAACATGACAGCGTTATTCAAGGCAACATCTCTGATAACATTTTCTTATTTCCTTCTAAATTAAGCCAGATATTAAGGATTTAGAGGGGGGAAATGTGTCCCATGGTTTGTTGGATGGCACAGCATTCCAGAAGACTCTTTTAGAACATCATTTGATTAAACGAATCTCACTTCTATTGCATACATACAGCATTTATCCTTTAAAAATCACCAGAGAGAAAACGCTAAAGCATTTCAAAATGGTATACATTAAGTTCCAGGTGTTATACTTTTTGAATACAGAAGTAAATAGTTTGTCCCATCTACAAATATCTGAAAACTATTGCACTGGTAATCCACAAATTAATATGGAGATACGATCTGACACAAAGGGGCTCAACCCTGGTTCAATGCAAGCTAAGCTAAAGCTAATGAAAACTGCTGACATTGGATTTGGCAGGCATGGAAAAAAGGGAAAAATGTTTCAAGTACAACTGTGCATTCTTAATTTATAAATAAAAAAAATCATGCAGTTAAGTTGTCTGTACCTGTCTACAAATGGATAGCAAAGCACACACAGCATCTCCTATAAGGAGTTTAAAAAAAAAAAAAGATTGTCTCATTTCCATTTAAAGGTGCTCTCATTCAAACAATTCAGCTATTGGCCTATAGTTGGCAATGCTGTGTTTCTTAGGGCAGTTTTGCTTTTGGAACACTATTCTTTCCCTATAGAATAAAGGGAAAACTGAGGGGATATCCAACAGCAGGTTCTGATGGGTGCCTAAAAGAGGATTTACTGCTGACTTCCTGCATGATAACTACATAGGGTGGCATCCAATTCTTCTCTGTTAAGCCAGAGAAACATTGCCCTTTAAATAGCACCAAGTGTAGAGGTGAAGCAATTTTGTTGGGAGTACTCCAAGGAATATTAAGACCCAACTGACTTCTCAGAAAAGAAAAAAAAACAAATGGTAACAGAGTTAAAAACATATATTACATACAGTCTTTTGATGGTTGAGCATTGTCTGAAACAGAAAACAATATATACAAAGTGCTAAGTTAAAACATTCCTATTCAGACTTGTGAACAGTAGTATATTCGTATACCACACTTTGCCAGAGGCAAGGATTTTGGTTCCATGGCAGGATATAAAGGCGCTTCTGATCACATACTTATTTTCTTTGAGAAAAGTAAAAGGTATATCCTATATAATTTATATATACTTATATATATATATATATATAGAGAGAGAGAGAGAGAGAGATAGAGAGAGAGAGAGAAAGAGATTCATCTTAGGCACATCAAAAATAGCTGCATTACAGAAAATAATGAAACTGCTATCCAAATATCATTGAGGCGTCTGTGTTGGGTGTGCAGAAGATTGCATGCTGGAAGAAAGCTTTCTGGAAGAGGGCTTCTTTTCGAGACGCCTCTTCCCATTGACAGGAGACTGAAGACTTGTCTCAATATTGGAAGACTTAGACTTGCCTACAGGTAAGAGAGAGCGTTTGACAGGGGTGGAGGGTTTTGATGACTCCTTGTCCTCGCTGCCAGCCTTACTGGAGAGTGAGACAGTGGATGCCTGCTGGGAGGCAGTTCCCTCACCCTCTTCAGTGCAGAGTTTAGTCTGGCTGCTGGACCTGGCTGTTCTGTCACCAGCCTTCTTCGCGAGGATGGTGGTCTTGCCCAGATCTGCAGAGCGGCGAGTCTCCTTCTGTCTTAGGGCACTCTTAAAGAAGGAGAGGCCCTTGTCTTCAGACTTGCTGCTTCGCCGCAGGTCCTTGGAAGACACGCTTGGGGAGCGCAGGCTGGTGACGGAGGAGCTGCTGCTGGAGCTCCTCACAGGCCTCCTCTCTATCCGGCTTCCCTCTGTGCTCCTGGGCTGAGAGCTCCGAGGAGCGGCACCAGCTCTAGGCTTGTCCACAAGAGGGCAAGCATGGAGTGAGTCCCGGCTTGAGCTCTTCTCCGCTGGCTTCTTTCTGCTGGTGGCTGAACTTTTATCTGCCACCGAGGAGCTTTTCTTGGCAGTAGGTGACGGGGAGGCTGAGGACTGCGGAGTGGAGGTTAGACGCTGTTTAGCTTTCCCAGCTCCTGATGATGGTGCATCCTGTGTCTGTGAAGACTCCTTCTTCTTGGAGGGAGATCCTGAAGAGACCCCTTTAGTGGTCTTGGTAGGGTCACTCTTCTCTTTTAAATTAGTTACTTTGGCACCCTTGCCTTGTGGGCTGGAAGACGCTTGAGAAGAAGGAGATTTTGGCACAGAAGTGCTCTGGCGTTTTTTGGAGGACTTGTCTTGGTCCCCCTTTGTCTTGGTCGAGCTCTTTTTCGTCCCGGACCCCTCTACCTTGGGCGCAGATCCACTTGAGCTCTTGTGCCTATGTTCTTTTGAAGGAGTACTATGCAGGTTTTGGTCCACAGCAGTAATCTGGTTGTTGTTGTCATGGGCCTCTCCTTTGGAGCTCTTCTTGTCAGCTGGCGTCGGAGCCCTGCAGTAAGCCTCATCTACGATCCTTTTACCGTTGCCATCATCACTGCCGTTGCCCTCCATCATGGCCAGTGGAGCCTTACTACTAGGGTGACGCTCATGCCTGCTGTAGCTGCCGAAGCACGATGTGGACACCTTGTCGTCACAGGCTTCTCCAATTCTCTCCAGGGGCGGTGAGGAGCGGGAATCTAAAGAGAAGCGGGAGGGCGAATTGGACCTCATCTGGAGCTTGGCAGACAGTGGCCAAGAGAGCTTCGACCCATTCTCACTAAAGGCTAATGGGCTGGCTATGGAGGATCTGGAAGATAAGCTCTGACGTTGAATGCTCCTCACAAACGGTCGGGTGGAGAATCCTCCTTAACAAAAAGGACAGAGATTTAAACTAATGCGCTGACACGAGACTGAATGGAAAGAGCAGCAGCATGCATTTTTGGCTTAACTGAGCAAGGCGACAGATCCATTGTTAGTGCTAGAGTGCTAGAGAAGGGAAAGTAAAGAGAGTCATCAAGAGACATCAAGACAGTATGTAGAGGTTTAAACATTTAACTGTTTCACAGTGTTTCCAGTTTCCCTGTTTTTAAAATATCCTGAACAGGACAGATATTTACTTACATTTCTTTACAGAACACACGGAGTACCAAGTGGGGCGGAGAGGAACTGCGGAGGTTTGAAAGGCAAAAAGCACAACACTATCCCGTTCTCGTGCACAGAGCCTGAGATTGAAAGATGTGTCGGGATATGAAAATTGTGCATGCAGGTCAAACCTGCTATAAACAGCCATGTTAAACTAGTCAGTAGAGTTTAAACATACTTTGTGGGGAAAAACATTAACATGCAGACTCACACGTCCTTTGGCCTTATTTTGTTGCATTATATCTAGCAGCTTTGGAATATATCTGCCTTTAAACTTGGCCAAAAGTATGTGGATCCTCCTTCTAAAGACTGGGCTCAGGTGTTTAAGCCACATCAAACGGATGTATAAAAAGCAAGCACATAGTCTCTGTAGACAAATATTGGATGTAGAATGTACTGAAGAGCTCACTGACTTTAAATGTGCCACAGTCATATGATGCCACCATTGCCACAAGTCAGTTTGCGAAATTTCTACCCTGGCCAACTGTAAGTGCTAGTATTGTGAAATTGAATAAATGACAACTTGGCAAAAAAAAAAAAAAAACATTCAACCTCCCAGAGCAGAGCAGGCAAGGGAGCCTCCATAAAGGGTTCTAAATCGCCTCTGTACTAGAGGTAATTAGGGTATACCGCAGGATCTAAAAATAACAACGGTATCAGTTTCAATACCGTTATACCGTCATAAAAACAAAACACTCTGTCCGTATGCAAGCTGATTGACTGTCCGACCCACGAATGGCATGAGAAGCCTGCATTAACTCTGTGTGGTATTGACCAATCGGTGATGGTTAGGGGCGGGACTTGGATTTTAAAACATGGCGGCACCCATGTGTGAGGGGCCGAACTGGAAGGCTGCACCAAGATGGAGCTGGGGGATGCCTTGGTGAGCTGGACTGCTCTCCCCCAGTAAAGGAGCGGGTCGTGGAGGCTGGAGCTGCACGCTCGGAGTGAGGTAGTCATTCGAGTGCGCAGGACTGAACTAGAAACTCACCAAGTTGGAGCTGATCTGCTCTCCTCTCTTTTTACAAATATATATATATATATATAAAGCGAATATGTTTCACAAGCAAATATTGTTTTGACTGAATGGAATAATTCCCTCTCTATGAGAAGAAGGCTAAACGGCACATGTTTATTACGAATGGGCTTGCTAAATACTTGTGATGGATTTAAAAAATCAATTGTCTACTAAGTGGATGCTGTTTTCCGTGGATTTAGACCATGTTTCAAGAGAATGTAAGCAGCGATCTAGGTTATATCTGATGTGTTGGTTTGTGTGTGTGCTTTAAATACTTTCTCCTCATTGAGGAGGTATATCACAGAGCTACCCGCGTTGTTTGCTGTCAGTGAGCTGAGTGTCAGATTTGCAGGGAGCAAGATATCCTGTATGGACTTTCACTACTAATTAATATTATTCAGGCTTTGATATATAGTGTCTTGCAACTGGCACACCATCTATCATGTGTACTCTATGTGTACGCTATGTGTACGCTATAGTTTGTGTGTTAGGAACGGTTGTATTTTATGTGTAACCTAGGTTAGCCCACTATCCTAGCCACTGCAGTAATTTTCTTTTTACTTTACTGGGGTTAGTGTTTGTGGAAAACATGCTCCCGTTACATACAGTACATAGAAATAACACTGTAACTTCAGTGTGGCAAACAGCATCTTTATTTGATGCTTGGCAAAACAAAGCCAGACTGCCGTAACTTCATTGTAATGTAATTGCAGTGTTCTAGAGTGCAGTGCGTTAAGGTATTCTGCCTTGGTTTTCCCTCAGATTTTGGAAGTTACGGCAAAAACATCTCATTTTTACCAAAAAACAACAACACTGGCTCAAGATATTTTGCTACATGATAAAACTGATGTCCATTTCCCCAAAAATGGTAACTCATTGATGTTACAGTCTTTGGCAGTACACTGCTGTGGAAAGGCAAGAGTTTTGTTTTAAAAACTCTTAGCCCCCATAACTCAACCAAACACCATTGGGACTGTTTGAATCGTCGATTGTGAGCCAGGCCTTTCATGTTCAACATCAGTGTTTGACCTCACAGAAGCTCATTTGACTGAATGGGCACACATTCCCACAGAGGCGCTCCAAATTCTTGTGGCGAGCCTTCTCAAAAGTGTGGAGGCTGGTATAGTAGTAAGGGGGGCTCCATGGAATGGGTTATCTAGTTATGGTCTGGTGCCCACATAGTTTTGGCCATACTGTGTTCCTTTGGAACAACACAGTTTGTTTCTTTTAAAATAGATATCACAGATGACACAAAATAAAAAAACGAAGACTTGATTGACTAATTTTTATAATAACATGTAAGAAGTCACCTAATTATATATTATTTCATTTACATATTTGAAAGCTATTTTAGCATAAATATGCCTTAATTATTGGCCTCCTTGTTTAACAATCCATTGAAAAAATACACATCAGTTCAATTTTTTTTTTTGGAAGCACTGAAAATTACACAGAAACACTGTGAAAGAGTCTTGTGAGCTACAAGAAATTAAATAGGCAACTATATGGAGGATAATAGCCAAAACATGCTTCTCACCGTCGTCCTCACTGCGATCACCTGGGAACTCCACAGACTCAGCCAGAGAAGCTAGGGACGTGCGCCGGGAGGAGGCCCCTGAAGCGAGGCTGGGCGGTCTGCTGCCAGAGAGGCGGGTAACCCAGTGTTCACACAAAGATGAACTGGTGGAGCCTGACACAAACAAAGTAACAACTCCAGTCACGACCCTTATAAAAAGGCAGACAGAGTAACCATTTAGTTTGCTCTGATGGGAAAATAAGAAATTGCTGAGATGGCAAAGGTCCGGAATTGAGTCAGGCACTATCGCGTCACCGACTCCAAAAACATTTATGCATTTGAACCACAGGCACGCTGGAGAGAGTCACACTCAGATTAAGTGTTATCCTAGGGATGGAATGCCACACAAGTCAGCTAAAAGTCAGAGCCATTCAGCTCATCTGCCATTCATCCAGTTCAGGCGAACAGAGAGTGGTGACTCACCAGCCACAGAACTGTTGGCAGACCATGAGGGAATAGCAGTCCTCCTCTGGTAGAACAGAATGTATGCTGTCTGCTGGCACACATCCTCATCAGCTATGGCCTGGACCTCGCTGTCATCAAAGCAGTACCACTGTCCATCAATGGAGTTCTTACAATATGCTACAAAAATAAACAAAACCAAATGACACTCCAGATCCAGAAATCCTACAGGCTGTTCATTCATATCTTGTTTAACATACAGTGCCTTAAAACTACATTTAGTATGATAATACTAACTGGCAAATGTAATACTAACTGGCAAATGTAATTAATTTCATTTATTATTATGTTAGGGCCTATTAACACTGTGTGACTGAAATGATTTATAATATTTCCATTAGGACAAAGGATATCGTCACACCACCAACTCAATCGAGCACCTGACTAGACTTACAAAACCATCAGCACAGCAATCTCTGTCTTCTTGCATGTTACCTGTGTAGTGGCCTCCATGCATGTTGCCATGATGATTGCATACAGCATACAGGTCATAATAATAGTCCTCTGGATTACGGCCAAGGCCATACGGTCGTCTCCAAGGGGACCAGTGCGAAGGGAGGCTCCAGCTACTCTGGCTTCTCTTCACCATGTGGGGCGCCATGTCCATGCCAACTAGTGGGAACCGTACCATGTTTTGCATCTTCACCCTCCTGTCGCCTTCCTAGAGGATGTTAGTACCATCAGAACTCTCCCAGACTGACAATAAACCATTTAACACATGCACTTTTACACAAGTATTAACCAATAACTTGACTGCCGGTAAGCATGAATGCTACAAATAGCATGAAACAAATAGCAAATTACTCAACTGGCGCGAGACTGGAAAATCTACAGCAAACCCCAGAGTTGGAGGTGGGCACAAAAAAATGTTATAAAATGCAAAAATAATTTTAGCACTTTCAAGAAAGTTTGGCTGGGGTTTCACGCTGGCTGATGGTATAGAACATATGTATGATAAAATATATCAAATTTTATATTCATACAGTGCCCCAGTTAAACTGCAACTTTTACCA
Organism: Ladigesia roloffi; assembly: GCA_037577295.1. Taxonomy (NCBI): domain Eukaryota; kingdom Metazoa; phylum Chordata; class Actinopteri; order Characiformes; family Alestidae; genus Ladigesia; species Ladigesia roloffi. The sequence goes on along the minus strand of JBBKCR010000134.1, from coordinate 6,662,033 downwards.
AATATCCGGTTTGCGTTCCCTTTCACAGACAAAAACCCAAGTGAAGACTTTGTGCTAAATGCATGCTTGTCTGCATGAGTCATTGATTTCATCTTGGAACTTTCAGGACTACAAAGCCACTACATAATCAAACAAAGTGTTTTTATAGACATAATAAAGCAAGTATAATAGTGACATATTTTCCTTTACTAAACTTAGACATGTTCATCCTGTTTTGTCTGTGATGTTTATGATGAAGAAAAACAGCGACAATCAAATGGTGGATTCTGGGTCATTCAGGAGCTGTAGTACTCAGTGAAGCTTTGCACCTCAAATGAACGGCTGTAGCAACAAGGGGTCATTTGTGCCGACTACTGCAATGTGCATCATGTTAAAAAGAATTTTTAAGCTGTGACATCTGCCCATATAATGCAGGCTTTGACTCTTAAGATTTCACTTGCTTAAGTCTGGAGGCTGCTTTGAACATTAAAATGAAAAAACTACAATGTTTGGAATGACAGATAATGTCCAAAGAAGTTCTTCTGCTCTAATCCAAAGGCTGTACCTGTCTAAATCTCTTGAGGTGCAGGATGAGAACATCAGGCAGAGTCCACAGGCTAAGCTTGATGCGGCCTTGCTGCAGCTGTTTGCAGTGGGGGCAGCGCCAGGCATCATCTGGGGCCAGCTGGAACATCACAGCACAGGAAGCAGTTATGAACAATTGAATGCACATGCTCGCGTCCGCAGAACTTCTCCATCAGGCTCACAGGCAAGTGATTTGCAAAGCTCACCCTCACTCACAAATATGCCTTCATTCCTCTTTAAGACCACACAGCTTCAAACCACACTACCAATGGCCACTGCCAGCTCTGGCTAACCACAGGGCATATTTATACCACACATGGCACTATTCCAGGGTTAAAGACATGCCTGCAGAACATAGTAATTTACAAAACAGCACGGACAGCAGAAATCTGTTTCCAGCACTATTTAATGTCTGTTTGGGTAGAGCTGGCCCTAAGGAAATAAAAAAAAAAAAAGGCAAGACGCAAAATGTACGTGTTGCAGCTTTTTCTGCTTTCCCTAAGACACTGAAACACATTGATCATGGACGCTAGGCCCAGCCGTTACCTGTTCCTCTTTGGTGTAGAGCTGGAAGCACTGAGCGAGGGTACAGGCCTGGGGCTGATGGTGCTGCTCGCGGTGCAGGTACACGCTCTCAGCGTCAGGAATGTACTCTTCCTCAGTGTGGCCGAACAGACTGTGGGGAAAGCCATAACACAACCTCTTAAACGCATCAATCCATGCAAGCATTCTCATCATATGTACTTACATAGTTTTCCAAAAGGATTTTAATTCTGACTTCAAGACATGTGGTGGTGTTGAGGAATTCCCACAACAGTGTACCACAGGAAAATGCATTTTGAAACCCTCCTTATAGACAGACTGAGCTCTTTGTTCCTTAATTTACAGTTTTGGGAATTAATGTAAACCTCCATCCAACTAAAGACACCATTTGACAGCACACACTTTTGTAAGCACAGTCCATCAAGGAGCAGCAGGCTCAATTGATTGTAATTCAAGCTTCACTCACTAATCCTTGGTCTCTTTGTCCCACTCCACCACAATCTTGACGTGAGGAGGACCCCCTTGTCCACAGGATTTGTACGCTCTGCAGAAGACAGATTAAATAACCTAAATATGGCTCCTTAAAAATGCTGTCCAACAGAACAGAAAAATACACGCCAAAGAATTCAATCACATGCTCTAAACTAATCTGATAGATGCATGCAGTGTTAAGCATACTGCTGCTAAAGCAAAGTCAAAAGGTAAACTAAAATTTGGTCTGCAAATATAATCAAAGATCAACCTTTCTACAGTGGGGTGACACAGCGGATGTTCCTCCTGAGGCAACAAATATGTGATGCCCACTACTCCAACCACTCTTAGACTGAAGGGTCCCACCTGAAAATGAATCCATCAGATTTTACAACTTGTCAATAATATCTTATGCCACAGAAAACTTGACTGCAGGCACTGCTCTCCCACATCCTCATGAAAGTAAAACAAGGGCAATATTTTATGGGCTATAACACATCATACACTGACCTGGATATAAACCCCTTGTCTCAGCAGGTGCTGCATCTTTTCCAGAATTGCCTTCTGAAGTACATCCCATGTCACAGTGCGCTCCATATACAGTACAAACGGAAGACCAAACCTTGGATGGATAAAACAATAGCTTTGATATTTCCAAAACATCTCTCATCTTCTGTTCATTCTATTTTCAGCAAAAACACCCAAACCATGTCCATTTAATTAGTAAAATGTTTAAATACATTTCTTGATGTATCACTGATTTGTCACTGGAATATGGCCATCACTAACAATTACAAAATTAATCAAGCATTCAAATCCATTGCGAAGCCTGGTGAGTGGCTACCTCCGGCCTTGGTGGCCCGTGCAGGCTCTATTGCAGATGAGCAGGATCATCTTGTCGGCTCCTGTGTTTTTATTGGGCGAGGCTGGATTTACAGCCCCTTGCATGAAAGACGGTGTCCGAGTGCTCTCACTGCCGTACTTCAGATTGTTCTGATTCAGGTTGGCAAGAAGACTCCCTGCAAATAGTAACATTGCTTTAGTAATCACAACATCTACTCGGTGCTGCTAAATCAAGATCATGCTTCGGTTTAATCTGTTAAATGTTTTCAGTCAAAAACTACCAAAAAATAAATAAATAAGGTATACCTCTTTTAGACCGAATGTTTTCTAATCTAAAGGTCTCAGGGGTTTCAAACGCAAAAATGGAGTCACTTTCTTGAATTATATCAAGATCATCATCGTCATCACAGAAGGAACGGTGGAAACCGTCGTAATACATTTCTGTCAGGACAAACTGCAGAAATAAAGACAACTGTCAAGTGTTTTGCATCATAGGAAACAGTGAAGCAAGTTTGGATCATATTCTTCAGTTCAGACATCAAAACACAGTTTATATAAATGATGTACATACATATATACATTCATACAGACACACACACATACATTATCAATCTGGCCATTTGGTCTGCCACAAGCAATAAAACCCACAGAAGAATAAACAGAGTTATAACTGCATCTATGTCTTTCTTTCCCATCCTTACTTAGGGTCAGCAGGACGTAAAACTTTAGGTTTGTGTTTAAATGCTGCTTCTTATACAGCGCTGTATGAAGGACATCCCCTTCAGAGGTAAATAAAGCCAAATAATTTAATTTGTGCTACAAGGTCCACCTATCAAACTTTATAAACCTTTACTTAACCGTGTGACATGATTATTTGAGTGATTCAATGTTTAACTTTGGTTGTTTTTTTTTCTTTCTAGCTTGTCTCAGCTTCCCTAAACAAACGAGTTGGGACCAGCTCAGCTTGCTCACACCGCATGTTGTTCAGGAGTCAAAACTGAAGCCAAATAAATTAACTTATATGTTGCTGTTTACGTTGTTTAAAAACTTTTTTTTTAATGTTTTTTTTATTGTTTTTGTATTTCAAAGAAACTGTCATTTAGCTCCAGGAATTCTTACTTGCATTTTAGTATCATTTAAAAATCAGAATTATAATGCTCATTTTCTTTCTGTACTCACAGGTTTGTGTTGATGCCTCTTAGTTTCATATTAAAGGGGTAGACTAAGTTTACAAATACATTTTTCAAGTGCGTAGTAGGCCTCTAACTGTGAAAGCAACCAAGTATCCACAAGAGTTCTGATAATGTCAACAATAACACTGTTTAGATGGCGGTGTAGAAAAAACATCACTGCATCACTTCTGCATTTAACAGAAAATACAGGATATTTGAACTCAATTCTGCTGACCACTGACTGATTATTTCACTTCTGTTCCGCTGTAAACAATTTCCAGTCTAGTCATCGATCTTCTACTTGTAATATTGTGTACGTAGCAAAAAAGGTTAATTAAAAACTGTCAAAAAAGTCACTATATTACCAATATTCACTCATTCACTCGATTAACAATATAATCTATAGTAATACAGGCCCTACTGTAAACCTTATAATAGACAACCCCTAACCACACAACAGAATAACAGGGGAAAACATACAGGACTTGAACCGTGTTGAAACATAAGATTAGACAGACTGGGACCAAAATATACGCAATTTTTAGAAAGCCAGTATGAATTGTAAGCAGTACTTCCTCCTGTGCAACAACGTCACATCTTCTCACTGCAAAAGCAGCAATTAAGCTTCCACTTTGGATGGGGATTTGAGTCTTATTTCATTAGTCAAAAATTATTACGCAAATACTAGTGAGGCACATGCCATTGTAGCTAAAATAATCACATTCTTTGCTTTCAAGAAATTCATTTGTGAACACTCACTCAAATCAAGGTGCTTCACTTCAGAAGTAATCACTGGTTTATGAAATGCCAGATTTACGTAGTACTGATTTACTTTAATAAACAAGTCTCATTGAACTCTTACACACAGCTAGGGTCTCTCAGTGTTCCCTTCCCATAAGTGGAACCCGTAGACCAGAACTTCTGATCAACACAAAGACACAGTCTTTAACTTACTATGTCTATTTTTTACTTTCATGACTATAAGGACATTTCTAAAACTCTAATTTCTAGTTTCCAACCTGATGACCAAACTAGTCAAAGTGCTGCCCCCAATTTACCTTGACGGGGTCAGGTGTGATGATAGAGAAAGTGTATTAACGGCTAAACACTGAACTCCCTGTCCATATACACAGCTAATCTTTGGTTTTGATTTGCCGTTTCAAAGTTCATGATGATTCTGTCCAAGGGTTTCAAAAAGGGCACCTGGTCAGGAGGGATCTTGGTTTCCCGTGAAACAGCTTCTCTCAGTCTGGAAACAGTGCTGTTGAGTGGCACCGCGACCCCAATCCTCATGCAGTGGGAGTACTTGCCTTGATAGACCACCGTCACATAAAGAGGACTGAGGGACACAGATCCAAACAATCATGAAGAGCAGATAATAACAGCCACTGACAAGAGCTAATCTATAGCTTCCATGACTATTACTATTATTCACCAAATTTCAATAACAAATTTGCTGCTCAACATGCTCATTTCAGAATCCATGCTAACTAAATTATAATTAGCAAACATGTTCAACACCTAATAATCTTTTTGTTAAAAACCACACCCACATTTTGGTTTGTATACAAATACAATGAACTTGAGTACAATTAATGCCTATATACAAATAATGAGACAAAACACGCTCCTAAATTCTTATATTTTAAAGTTGTCTGGCTGTGATGCCGAAACAAATGTGAGTGTGTAAAAAGAAGGAAAAGCAAGAATAATGTACTGATATAGGATTTAATGATGTACTAAAGAGCAACTAGATTTAAACAAGACTGAGCAGTTATCTTTAAATAACTTATTCATTTGAATGTGTCTGAAGCCCAGAATAAAAAGATGTGACAGTTCTTGGCAATACTAACCCAGGTAGATATAGACTCTGATTTGTGTTTAGAATATTCATTAGGGATGCACAAAGACAACTGACAGAACAATTTCCATTACCAGGTAGTTTTCCTGTATCTAGAGGTGGATAATGTGACAAAATATGCTACTCTAAGAAATATACATTTCACAATAATAATACATTTCACAATAATCATCTGACTCATTATTAAGAGGAGATAAAAAAAGAACCCACTAAACTTCATTAATAAACACTCCCCCAAAATACTGATGTGATAGTTCAAGAATACGGAATATATCCTCTGTCAGTTGGACATCAGCTTTCCAGTGACTGGGCACCCAGGCACTCCCTGTAAAATACAGTTTCTACTGACTATCAGCAGTTTCTGACAATGTCAGATCAGAGTGGGAAAACTACCTTGATCCACTATAAGGAAGAGTGGCCAGAAAATGGTTCATTTGAAGATCCTTTTGAATTTAAACAGCGATCTGAAGTTCATCATAGCAGTCACTCTTTCCACTTGCAGATCATTTAGACAAAATGGATCATCCCTGATGTGCTGGGGGATGTGCATACTAAATCACCTACCATCTTTCTAATACATAGAAAATGACTTCTTTCTTCATTAATAGGCAGTAATAAATCGAATGCTCAAAAACAGAACTGGCACTGAACAGAGAGCCTTCTCTCCTTTATTAGTCACTACAGCGGAAGCGTAAAATAGTCTCTATGCCTCTGGAGACATAAACTCACTAACGCCACTAGGACAAGAAGGAAACGACACTGCTGAGAAGTGTGTGGAGAGGGAGCATCATTTAGCACATCATTTGGGGAGAAAAATGATGTGACACACACACACACACACAGGCTTTTCAAAGATGTAATAAACCTCGCTTTCATTCACTGTTTTCAAGTGGGTCTTTCCCAAAGGCCAAGCTAATTTGGCAGGGAAAATTATTGTGTGACCCATCAAACATATACAGCCTAAGATGATCTTAGGTTATAAATGGATTGTTTGTCACAAAAGACACAATACATAAACAAAATCTTGGAAAGGACTTGAAATAAGCCGATGGGGATTTGGATTAGAGAGGTCTTTTGTCATAAACATCTTTTAAAAACTAGACATCCTTTAGAAGAATCCGTTCTATGCTCTATGGCAACAGTTCATATCATTTGTTGTCCAAAATCACCAAGTAACTATTATGGCTGTGGTATACAGATGTGTAACCTGAGATTTAATTAAAGTACATCTTTAGTAATTTACTTTATTTTGTGAATTTTTCTTATTATTTATGTAGGTATGTATATTCCTCTCATGTGTTTTTTTTTTTCTCATCATATAGGGCTGGGAGGGAGGCTATGGCTCTGTTCGGTTTTCTCATTTGTTAAATTGTTCAAACAGTCACAATAAAAAGACTGTGATAGAAAACAATCCACTGCTGTTTGCAGCATAACTGGTTAGTGCACTTCCTTACACCATAAAACTTCTGGGAGCATATAAGAGAGGAATTCCTGCACTCTACGCCAACACTGTGCACCAGCCCAAGGTGTTAATCCGTGTTACACAACCGGTGCAGTACAAATGAAAGGAAAACAAGGTTAGCTTTAAGACCTCCAGCTCATGCAGAGCTTTATTACTCCACAGATCACAGTACAATGTGTGCGGACCTCAAGGGCAGGCCTTCTCATATTGCACATGAAGCTCTCAAACAGCAACGATTCCTAACTGTCCTGCACAACCATAGAGGAACAATGTGAGGGTGTTTACTTACCGAGTGTGCGGTAACGGGATGGGGAGGGAGATGCAGAGGAAAGGATCAAAAGTGTTGCTTTGCTTTTGACAGTGGGGGCATGTGAGCGATGATCTGTGTACAAAAGAGAGAGTAAGAGAGAGAGAGGGAGAGATGGAGATAAAGAGAGAAAGGGAGATGGCAGAATTCCACAGAACATCATGACATAATAGAGCAAATACTGCAGGGCAACACTGCTATACCTGTACTGGGCCTGGAAAAGCTCTTGGACAAAGGAGCCAGCCGACAACGGGAGCGAGGGTCCCTCTAGTGCCCCATCGTCTTCCTCTATGGGCGGCTAGGTCAATGAAAACAGGAAAAAAGCAACTCACAATTGACTCAGAAGAATAATTATGTGTTCGACAAATAAGGGTTGGGTAATTTGGCAAAAAAATATTACAATACCTCATGAAATTTAAGGATACAAACTACGCATCATCGAGACATCTGGTATATTGAGACAGACAACATACCAGCTCTACATAGTTTATAAATACTATTAAAGACTAAAGAGAACAAAATAATAAGAATGTGTTTCCATGGTTTCAAACACTACAATAAATCAGACTGAACAAAATAAATTATAGGCTGTAACAAAACCTGTAGATGCTCAGGGCTCTTTAGGTATTAATGAGAAATCGCAATGTGCTCAGGAAAGCACATAACCACACAATTTAGAATATCAAAGAAATAGAACACGGCCCAGCTCTAATTAATGAGCATCATTACATCCTCATCAATTACACAGAGTTATACTGGGATCTTGTAAATGCCATCAAGCTCAGTATTGTCACAATCATAGCTGATATTTTCTTGAAAACTGCAGCTGTAGAGTGGAGCTTTTCATAATAAGGGATCAAATGACCTAACTTCTCCTGGTTTTGAAAAGAAATTACTGATAGGGTCATTTTATCAGTAGAACACATGTACCCTCCTTTTTAAAAAACTGCTTTTCCCTCTTCAGTAGATCAGTGATGAGAAAAAATTAGAAAACAAAAATCCGGTTAAGGCCAAAAAAACAGTTCCTGGCACTCCAGTGTGCTAGAGTAAGCGTGGCAGGCCAGCTTTTCCCTCGCACAGCATCTGCCTGGATGAATCAGTCAGTCCGAACGACCTCACACAAACGTCTTTTAAGTGCCTGACCCCGATCAGTAGGACATGAATCAAACGATGCAAAACCAGAGTAAGTTATCTACGGCAAAGCCCTCTGTCTTCAGGGCCGATTGGTCCTGGCTGCACTCAGATTAATAGCTGATAAGAATCTCTGTTTTATTGGTGTCGTTCCAGCAAAGTCTAGCCATTAAATCAGCCTATCGTGCAAGAAGGTACTTCTGCCAGCAACTCAGTTAGTTGAGATTGAAGCTCTGAATAAGAAACCAATCAATAAAAGCAAATCTGAAACAGTACCACTGTAGTAAATAAAAGCAGTGTATCTTGGTTTCTGATTATAGTCTAACAGCACCATGGACAATGGATATTAGATATAGCATAGCTAAGTATTACTCTTTTTGGATTTTTTGTGTAGTTTTATGTTAGGCACTTTGATAATGTTGGATTTAGAGTAAAAAAAAACAAGTTAGATGTTGGATTTTTTTTATTACTATAGCACTCAAAATTTGGCAGAAAAAAACAGCTCAGTTTATTTTACTGCTTTTAGCTGTAAGTAAAAGAAACAACACCACATCACATTTCACAGAGGCCTGAAGTCACCTTTACAGGTACTGCAATTAAAAGGCAAAGCCTACCTTTATAGACGGCCTGCTAGGACCGCTGTTGAGGTCTTCATGCACACGGTCTAGTAGCCAGAGAAGAAATTCTTGAGCATCATGCTGAGCATTTCCCCTGTACTGCATGGCTCGCTTTGACACCGCATTCTACAAACAACAAATAAAGTTAAACAAATGAAGCCATGCAGGACAGCAAGCTCATACACATTTCTACACATCATTTTTATTTAAGGTTCTTAAGATCTTCCACCCAGCTGTGAACTTCTCTTGGAATTTGACTTTTTTTTCATGCACACAAAGTCTTAACTGCATATTACTTCAGCAGAGAAAACAGAACATGCCCAGCATCAGACACTTCTGCATTAATATCACAAACCCAAACATATTCACTGAAAAAGGCGTTTCAGTATGTTCCAAATGTATTTTCAGCCTCTCCAATAAAGTTTATATTTGAAAACTAAGCTGCAAATATGGCTTTTTCAGATCACTATTTTTATATTTGATCACATTTTTATTTATTTATCTTGATTTAGCCTATGGCAGTTTAGCTCCATCCATTCATGCTGGAGCTCTAAGGAGTGTATCTATCCCATGCTGCCTTTGAATAAAGATGCCATATAGGGCAACCAATCAGAAAAGATATAATTTACATATATCTGTCTTGAGGGCACAGTTACAAAATACGCCTGACTTGACAAACAATGTTGAAAAATTTGCATTTACAAATGAACTAAGCTGCATTATGGATTAGATACTGGGTATACAACAAGACAAAATTAAATAAAAGGAAAAAAACATAATATGGGCCCTATAAAAAGACCTCAGCCAATCAGTGACTTAATAGTTCAAAGCTGGCCAGAATAATTGGACTTTGAATAGTGCATTTCATCAAAATGGGTCACCCTGTCACAAACACTGTGACTGGTAGAGGCTCATTTGCCTATTACAGCCATGTGTGGCATTAGCACTGCAGACACTGATGCAGTGATAACAATTAACAGACGTTTTGTGCAGGAGCAGTCCTGACTGAGGACAGAGCTGCTGCTTGTGTTGTAAAACCAAAAAGAACAAACTGTACAATAACCGCAAATCTCTGAAACATACACTAAATGGACAAAAGTATTGAGACGCCTGAACACTACACCATTAGGGAATTTTCTGCCATTGTATTCAAATACATGGACTGTATTATGGTGTTGGTGCAGCCAAGCCTTTGCAGCCAAAACAACGTCCATTCTTCTTTGAAGGCTTTTCATACGATTTGAGCATTGGTGTTATAATTTGTGCCCATTCATTCTTTAGAGCATTTATGAGGTCAGGCACTGATACTGGACTAGGAGGCATGGCTTGCCATTTTCGTTCATTTTCATCCTAAATGTGTTAGAAGGGGGTCGATATCAGGGCCCTTCCGGGCCAGTCAAGTTCTTCCACACTGAACGCATCCAACCATGTATTTATGGACGTTACTTCAGTCGTGCTGGAATAGCAAAGGGTGTTTTCCCAAACTGTGTCCAAAAAGTTGGAAACATTGCATGGTCCAAGATGTCTTGGTATGCTAAGGCAGTAAGATTGCCCTTCACGAGAATGTAGGGGCATAGTCCAAACTCTGAATTAAGGGGTGTGTCCCAATACTTTTATCCATATAGTGTAGCTGCAAAGCATCAGACTTACTTTAAATTCTCTGCTGTGCTGAGGAGTATACTCAAAGGTCCAGAGGGCTCGGACCAGTCCGGCCAGGTGCTCGGTCACATCTCCTCGGCCCTGGGCCCCTTTCCTTTGCAGGTGGACCCCGTTGGTCTTGGGTTTGTCCTCCTCGGTAGTCTCGTCGCCCCTGAACTGCTCCAGTGCCAGGTACTCTGCGAAAAGGTCCGTGTTGCTCAGACATTGCAGGATGGCGTTCATGAAGCATGTGTTCCCATGGTTCTTCAGACCGGACACGCCGGGCACCTTGTCCCGAGACAAGAAGCCCCCACAGTCACTCTCGTCCGAAGCCACGGATCCTTTCCCATCGCTCTTGAATGAGGTGAAGCCTCCGTCATCCTTTTCGCCCTCCGCCGCATGTAGTTCCGAGCCGAAATGTGAGAGAGTGGAGAGGGTCTTCAGGACCCTACTCATAAAACTCCCCACGGAGCGCACGGAGCCCCTTCGGAAGAGTTTCTTACTCAGGCCCGATTTCTTCTCCTTGCTTGAGGCTTTGCTAGACATGTTTAGCTGCTTCTTCTTCAGGGCATCCCCCCCTGACCACCACCTCAACGACAGTCAATGGATGATTCAAGATCACAGCACCAGACAAACTGGTCCACGGACCAAAAATCACACACTCTGACTGTGGATGTAGCAACGCCTGGTTGATGTAGAGCTATCCAACAATTCAGAAAGTGCCATGCTACCCCTAGCAGTCTACTTTAGCCGCGGAGAGCCATTAATACGCCCAAAAGGCTATTTTGGATCTAAGAGCCGGGGGACATGCTCCTCTGGCCCGGTTGAGACTGGCACCAGTGGCTTAGTCTGGGAATATCCAAGAAGCTGCATTTTGGCAACAGCAAATACGTTTACAACCTAACTAGGTTGCCTCTGATTCAGCTCAAAACACAAAAAGCAGGGCTTACGCTCAGCCTGCTGCTAAAGGTATCATTTCTTCAGCAAAACAACGGTCTGAACCCAGATTTGTTTACATTAGCTAGCTAGAGCCAAAAACAGAACTTGGGCACAGCATTAGCTAGCATGGTAGCATAAATAGTTAGCTCGGAGCTTAAACCTCGTTACCTTAAGTCTGGTCCAACTTTGGCTTGCAGTAAAAACTAGAGGAATAAACTTAATAAGCTCTGTAGGAGGTCGCTGTGTTAAATTAAACGTCCCCAAATCCCGGCTGGCCACAAACTGGGTCTCTAAACAGAAGACAAAGATAACAGACCTAGAAAATCTGCCAGGTTACATTCTGCAACACAGTGGACAGCCAGTTTGTAGTGAATACAAAAAAGAGCGGAATGTCTTTTCTAGCTAGCTGTACTGCTGTTTTGGTCCTCTCGACGTTAGCTAGCGCCTGCATGCATAATTGAACTGCAACTCCACCCAGATGCTCATCCCAACACGGAGCTTTGAATAAACGAGGTAAAAATGGCTACAGCCACATCCAGTCTGAAGAAGAGTGTGTTAAGTTTTTTTTCGGGGTTTTTGTAAGACCAGTTGAACGGGTTCCACAAGACTCTTGGTGGGGAGCTAAACGCTAGCGTTAGCCACTAGCAGGAGCAGTGAGGGAGAGCCCCATGGTGGCGGTTTCCCACCGCAGCAGAGACACACCAGCATCCCCACATACTTCCACCGTGCTCCTCCAGCAGCCCCACCGACCGGCCCTCCGGATTCAGACACGCAGGGTGTTCAAAAATATGCGGTTTAATCAAAAATGTATCCGAAAACAGGGGTCCATGTTTCGGGACGGTCGTTCTCCAACAACGGTAAAAAAAAAAATCACTGACACTGCAGGGCGTTGGGGCAGCTGACGTCACATACAGCGCAGCACATTCGAGCAGGTAGTTTCTGAAGGTCTCTCTGTTTCTGTCTGCCTCTCTTCTATAAATATACACCCTCTCACACTATCTCCTCTCTGTGTCTCGTCTATCACATTAATGTGACATTTTACTTCGTCTTACATGAGGACTGAGGAGTTGTTTTTTTTTTTATCTGCCCAACAACAAGAAGCTGTTTTTCCTCATCTCATAATGGATACAAATTTCCTGCACCAGATATTAGCTAGCCTACTGGTTATGAATTGCTTCCTTTTTCTGCAAATATCAAGTAAAAACAAACATTTTCTTTGGATATGTTCTTACTGTTGTGCATGAAGAGAACGAAGAGAATGAAGAGAACAATAATGATGGATGTTGAATAAACGTAAAATATTTATCCTTTTTAACCTGATATTCCAAAAAACTTCTACTCTTCATCGTGTCACTTAATCCACCAGATTATATTTGTAGTTGTTCTTATCATTATAATCAAATAAGATGAGGGGGATTCAAGACAGAAAGGAGCAATTTATGCATAAAATATTGTTGTTGTAACAATAAATTGATGAATGTAAAGCGCATGTAAATCATACATGTATACTATATATAAACTTTTACACACTATTACTAGAGAGTATTGAGACAGAACCTAAGGTCGATTTGTTTGTCTAAAACCACAGTGTTAAAAAATAAATGTATATATTTAAGCTATTAAACAATGTTTTGTCTCTTTTAACAGCCTAGAAAGTATAGACTCTTCCGTACATGGAATGACCCCATACAGAGCCCATTGAGGTGGAAATACAGAATCAGCTTTAATTTGATATATGTGCATATCGAGTGGAGTGTGGAAGAATGTCAGTGGTTTTCTACACTACCCTACCATTTTAGGAGAGCACGAGTAACCAGATAGTTATCTGCTCAGTTTCTCACTTGTGTGGTTGCTTCACTACGTCACATACAAGAGAGCTAATGGAAGTGGTCTTGATCTGGAGTTTGTAACTGCTGTCTTTCAACATAACAAGCAAAAACAATCACTCCTGAAATGAACAAGGGGCTGATTTTTAACTATGTGTTTGAAACATTGCTAAGAAGCAAGGATGCTCAGAAGACTTTCAAATAATCTGCTGCCCACAGACCATGGATTGCCACGTTTGGACGAAAAACGTTGAACGTAAGAACACTGGAGGAACACCATCCAGGAAGTCTACAGAATCATCTCAGCTGCTCAGATCCCAAAAACATGTTGCATGTTGCTGCATGTCAGTTTTCAAAATATAGCAAACCATGAAGCTTTTCTGTCTAGTAACCCAACTCTAAGACGATAAAAAGACCCTGAAGCAAGCAGGAACTGAAAGCTGAATTATCCTCCTTGCTGAGCATCATCGAGGACAATGTCCAGAATCTGATGATGTATGTGTGGGTTATAACCTTCAGTAATCAGATGCTAGGGAATCTGTTAACAAATAAGAAGTTTTACATTTAATTTGAAATTGTTACATTGTTCAGTTACTAATGAAGAGGGGCTGTGGGAAGACATGCTTTAGCTGTTGAATGGATGTCCCAAAATTGAAATCTAAAGGTAATATCTTGCACAGTAACATCAGAGCATCATTTCAGACTATACAGTCAAATCAACAGTGCTTACACAAAACATAGTGTACAGTTTATATTATATTGTTATATTGTGTAGTTTTTATAGGCTATGCTCCTTCTACGGCCTTCTTTCGTACTGTACACTTTACTTCTGTAATAATGTTAATTTCCCAGGGACATCTTATCTGTCACTGGCAAGTTATTTATGGACTTCACAGTATATGAATTTCTAATTCTACTCTAAGTATGTAAGTATGGCTTGACATCACAGACAACAGGATCAATTAGAAAGCCAAGGTCACTCGACCAGGCGTTGAGTAATATGAGAAGTGTATGGCTGTATTCCTCTGGGTTTCACTCCCACTGCAACCCCCTCGAGTCTGCAGCATGGCACACACTCATCTCTCCTCTTACAGTCTGTCACAAGCAAAAGCTGGCTTTCAACAAAACCACCCCCACCAGCAGCAGTCAAATTAAAGACGAGCCCAATGTGCATTAGATCATTTTTTAGGCAGAAATGCCTTGTTTGTCTGGAGTTTCTTTTCAATTCATTTCAATTAGCAGCTTTTATGCCAACAGCCAGGAGTTTGCCAGAGGAACACACAGTACCCAAAGCCAGAGTCTTGTAGAAGGAGCAATAAGACAGTTTGTATTTTAAGGAATTGCTACCATAATGTGTAAACTTGCATATGATACAAATCTTTCCATGACCTATATATAGCTAGTCTCAGATTGACTCACTGGAAACATTCTTCCAACAAATCTGCCTTTTTCAATGAAGCTACAGTGACACTGCTTAAATATACACTCAATAAGTTTTATCTAAGATTTGGCACAGTTATGAATAATACCAAATACATTATTGGTCCAGATTTTTTTTAAGACTGTCCTTTGCAATTAAGGATATTAATCGGGCATTTCATTCCAGCCAGCATCTAAAATGCAGCTCCTTCTGTTCTAACACTTGAATCCTGCCTAGCATATTTGAAGACATTAAACCACTTCACTAGATGATAAGTACATAGCTGTGGTTGGATGATAAATTCTCGATTACTCATCGTTTCACTCCAATAAATTCAACTCCTACTCTGTCTGTTCCCAAAGGCACCCCTCCAAAAGTGCAGAGAGGAACACCTTTATCAAAAATGGGTGCACCTTAATGTGCCCGGATAAGTGCAGAAACACATTCGGAATATTCACTCCATTAAGTTTACCTACATTGTATCAACTCTCAGCATCCATCTTATCAGCTTCTCTTTCCATTTATGTGCAATGAGTTTAACACATTTTAATTCTAACTAGTTTTTAAACATCTCAGTGTTTGTGTTGAAAAGTCCACCAACCAAAACAAACCAACCAGACAGAAACTGGCCATTGATGAACCACTACAAACTGTGCAGCATTGGAAATGTCATCTGTAACTTTATAACCGTTAGGTGGACTAACAGGTTAAATGTGTTTATTAAGCTTCACAGTCCGTGTTTAAAAACTCAAGCTGTACTCTGTGCAGACACACACACTCCCATGTCAGTGCTACTGCTGTAGGGAAAATGACTCACCAACCAAATAATATTTGTTGGTCCTGTGAGAGTCTTAATCAAAGATTAATGAGCTAAAGGGGGGTAACAAAGGATGCAGAGAAACAGATGGACTACTGTCTGTTATGGTTGTTTCAAAAAATATTTTTGATGCATCATTTTCAAAATATAACACTGAATAGGTTATTCTTTTAAATATACACACACTCAAATAAAACAAAACCAGACATGGGTCAAATTACAAGAAAAGTTCAAGCAAAAAAAAAAAAACACCTAAAAAAGGACAAATTAAAATTTAAGGACCTGCACCTACCCAACCACCCGCATCCTTCTCAACTGCACGGCCTAATTCAGTGATTTTCCCCTCTAAGGGGAGAGAACAGAGGGTGCCAGATTTTCTCAAAATCTTGAAGCTTGTCCTTCAGAACAAATCTAATTCCACCCAAGTACCCCTTTTATGTTTATTTGTTTGTTTTTGTTGCAGTAATAAGACCATATGTTGGAAGACACTGCTTTGTCTCCTAATGTATCATCAGATCCTCCTAAAATTATTAAAATTGCTTCAGGTTTTATATGGACACCAAGTATTTTTGAGAAAATAAAATAAATATACAGTCCAGTACTCATGTATGGTCTCATTTTTCAAATAGAGATAAAATGTTTGGAATTATTTTACGTAACATTCTCCTTGAGTAAAAAAGGCTGGCCTTTAGTGGAACACAGATACATTTGAAATCCTCATCCCAAATATCATCAGGTATCTGGAAACTCATTTCATTTCATTCGTTTCTGTACTCTGCATTTATGCTATCAGTGTTCCGATGAAAAATGGCTTTCAGTGTGCCATATGGATGGTGTATGTAATGTTCTCCAAATTGGGATGGTAAGAATATACTATTAATCTCTCCTGCAGCTGAATGAAAGATACAGATGTCCCTTTTGTAAATGTAGGTCTCCAATATTACATTGCCCCAGTACCCTCCACATGTTAAAAGACATGTCCAAACTGGAGGGAGAAAACAGGCATTTATTGATGTGGGTAGCAAAAAGGATCAGTTTCCAAATATTTACTGTGTTATGAATGATAGGAATATGTTTCCTTATTTTGTTAAATGGAACAGAGGATAAAAGGAGTGGAGTAGGGAAGCCAGTCATCCCGCTCCATCTCCAACCAACCAGGGAGCAATTGTGAAGTATAATAAAGAAATCGAAAGTGTCCTGAATACAGACTATTATTCTGAATTTTGTTGATTAGAGGAGAGAAGTTAGCTTCATAAAGGGAGCTACACCTCTCTGTGATCACAGCTCGCAAATTCAAATTCTTTTACATGTAAGAAAATAAGCGATAAATGTCTGTAACGTTATATTATCTAACAATGTTACGACTTACAGAAATTCTGAGTGAACGTTTAAGTTTATACTGCAGCATTCCTGGTGGACAGGGTCTTAATCAGAGATATTTATGAATGCAAACAAGCTCCAGCAAGAGCAGCAGTCAGGCACTGCAAAACATCTCTCATCCTGTCTACTCCTCATGGATCTCTTTCAGTTTGCTGACTTTGGGGGAACTCAATTTGAACAAAATTAGGAATGGCTCCTGATAAGACATAACAAATTATATAAAACTAGAATAGAGTTAAAGAATTAAAAAGACCAAAACTAGTAATAAAATAACAGAATAAAACAAAAGTGTACTGAAGGTATCTAATGTGATATGTATGTCTCAATCAGTAATAATACTGACCAGCATTATAAATTACAGTCATATTTACAATCAGATGACATGTTTTGTTGATTTTCAACTGCAGCCTCAATATCCCCTAGAGAACAAATCCTAAATATCGGCATCTGCAAATTTGACAACTTATTAATGCTTTTCCAACAGATTAAATTCAGCAAATAAGCAATAATTGGACATGAAATTTGCAGACGTGTGTCCTCTGGGCCAACAAAGCATGTCATTAAACTGCATGTACTAATAAAACAGTAATTAAACTGGTTGGTAGAATCCCTCTCGCTCATTGATTCTTTCTTTGTATGCTCTGCAGCACTTGCACAAATGCATAAACTGTGTGTGCGTGTGTCTTGGGCACCTGGCATTTGATCGGGCCAAGATGCTGTGGGGGTCTCTTGTTTGGGGAGCTTCCTGTCAGCAGTCCTGACTCGCTGAATCCCTGCCAAACGCTCAGCTCTGGTGAATTCAGACAGAAACTCCTCTTAACCAATAGAGTATTGAGCTCCTTGCGGAGAGTCTGGAAGGATTGGCTGGTTTGTTGCTATGCCTCAAAAGTCAAAAGTGCAGAAACTCAGGAGGACTGCGGGGCATTGCCTCACTGCTGAACAGTGCAAGTACCTGTGGGAAAAGTACAAAAGGCATAAAACAGGTCTCAGCTTGTTTAAGGATTATGGGAGTGGTGCACCTGCAGGAGGTTCCAGTGCTCTAAATGAGTGCATGCAGCAAGACTAACCAGCCTGAAAACAATGTCATTTCTTTAGACCTGTACATCCCTGTTTTAAAGAAACCCTTATTTAATAACTGGTTTGTTAACCGTAAAGGCCATTTAGTGCTCTGATTGAGATATGAAACAGGTGGAAGGTTAATTAATGCCTTAAGGTGTCATCTTTGGCTTATTTGTTTTTTTATATAAACTCTCAGGATATCATATATCCAAATAAAACCTTGTATTATTAAACTTTACAGGAGAAGATAAAAGGTTAATGAAAGTAGAAGATGAAAGGTTAAAGAAGGTTGTTTTGTTACGGTACATCACAGTGTGCTACTTTTCTGTCTTGCTGTTTATCCGAAAACAATACATCAGGTTAGCTGACCATTTTTTTTACCTCTGCTACCTCTCATGGGACTTTGTGCTCCTTCTTTTGTTTTGCTCTCACTGTGCAATCCAGAGACCAATATTCTGACACAGAGATGAGTGCACATACTGTTGTCAGAGTGTAGAGATTACAGTCTGGATCTGAAAACCCAAAAACTACGAAGATGACTGAATTCAGAAAGGAATGTTCAGTGCAGCTCTCACTACACATATAAGGCTCCACAGTCAGCAGAGTCCAACTGGAGTCTACATCTACAATAGAAGAGTTCATCATCATTTACATTTATATTTACATCTGTGGAATTTAGTCTTGTGTTTTTTAAACCTGAAAAGCTATTCTTAAACCATCATCCTCTATTTAAGTTACTGCCAGTGGAGCTACACACCTTAAAAGATACTGTCATAGAATCATCACAGGTTAAAGCACAAGCAAAGAAAACAAGTTAAGAGGGTTCATGTCTGAAGGTGTCTTATATTTAAAACTAAATATAGGGTAAAAGATATTAACAAGAGGCTTAGTTAGTCACCAAGATGCTCCTTGAACAGGTGGGTCTTCAGACAACATTAGAAAACAGCAAGGCACTCGCTGATCGGAAGAGGAAGTTAAGACTGAAAAGAGTCTTGCCTGGTTCAGCTCTGCATCATCGTATCCCAAGTGTAAACAACAGTGAACTGAGTGATGTGCAGTGGAAATCATCGGTTCTGCTCTCCACCATTGAAGAACCCCACAGGCCTTGCCATTCTGGAGATGCACCAGCCCAGCCTTCTGGTCATTTCAGTTTGGTTCTTGTGAAAGTTGCTCAAGTTTAGGATCCTGCTCCTGGGCCCAATCTATATCTTGTTTTGAAGTGGATTTGCCTGTACATCCAGAGATCCTAGATCAGATTAAAATCTGGGGAATTTGGAGGCCAATCAACTCCTTGGACTCTTAATTTTTAAGCAGGTGGTAGATGTTGAAGTTATATCCACATGAAAGCACGGGTTCAAGTTTGTCCAACAGAACATCGCTCAGAGTTTGCCTCCAACCCTGAAGCCATCTGTTCCCCAGGTAAGTGACACACACCTGACCATCCACACAATGTATAAAAACAGTTATTCATCAGAAAACACCATCCTCTCCCATTGTTCCATGCTCGGTGCTTCTAGTGGAGGACAGGGGTCAGCAGGGGCACTTTGGCTGTTCTGCAGGTAAACAGCCCCATACTCAGCAAGCTGTGCTGCACTGTGTGTCCTGACACCTTTCTCTCCTAGCCAGCATTAACGTTTTCAGCAATTTCTATCACAGTAGCTTTTCAGTGAAATCAGACCAGACCAGCAAGTCTTGTTCACTACAGGCATAAATGAGCCTCGAGCCCTGACTCTGTAGCCGGTGTACACACTGTCCTTTCTTGGATCATTTTTTGCAAGGACAAACAGTGCATCATAGCTTACTGCGTATGTAATCACATGCTGTTCAGGCCTGTGGAAAAGGAAGAGAAGGCACCAGTATGTTCAGTGGGTAGAAGGCAAGTTAGTGGCTCTGTATGTTCTACACAATGGATTCACCCCTTCAAAGAAATAGTGCTCCCTCATGGTAGTGGCCACTTGATAGATTAATGCACCCTGCCACACTGCAAAATGGAATGGTTTGAGAAGCATGAGAGTGAGTTTAAAGCGTTAACACGGCCTCCAAATTTTATAGATTCATAGAACAATGGTGTGTTCCACCCAGAACAATTCCAGACAAGACTAGGCACCTGACACCCTCAGACATGCCCAAGTACAGCTGTTCCAGCCTTCACTGTTTTCAAAGAAAATATAAAAGTGTGGAGACTTTTCGAATGTATATCTATACACAAGTTTTTATATCGATAAACAAATAAATAAATATTTGTATCAATATAAATATATGTATATATTATGAATAATATATACATGAATATGAATAAATATGAAAATAGATGTCTACTAGTTCTATTTTGAGGGTCATGGTTGCTTTTGGGTAAAAAATGTTTTTAAGGTGTTTTTTTCTGGTCTTCATTGATCTGTGTATTTTGCCTACTGGCAAAAGCTGGAAGAGGCAATGATTGGGATGAGATGTGTCCTGTGAAATGCCTTTTGCTATTTTGTGGCATTGGGACGTGTAAATTTGCTCCAGGGTGGGGAGGGGGCAGCCAATAGATTTTTCTGCAGACCTGATGACCCTGTGGAGCTTTTTCCTCTCTGAGGAAGTGCAGCTGCTGTACCACACACAGTCTGTATGGAAGTACACTTTCTTTGGTGTACAGAGCAGATGAGCAGATTTGGGGGCAGCTGGTTTCTGTTTCTCTGAATATAGTCTCTGCTGCACCTTCTTCAGGCGCTCCTTGGTGTTGGCACTCCAGGTCAGGTGATCCTCCAGCACAGTGCTCAGGAACCTGGACACCAGACCTTCTCCACACCAATGATGAGTGGCTGGATGTCAGTTTTCAAAAACAAGCTTTTTTGTGGTATTGAGGAGCAGATGGCTGACGCTGCACCACTCTGACACACAAGGCAACAAGGCAGTTTTAGGTACGTATACCTTGTGTCTATACTCCTTGTCCTTTTCATCAGTTCTACTTACCTTACACTTGTCATATACAGTTACAGATCGTCCATTTGTTTCTCTGCAGCATTTGTCAGCCACCATCACCATGTTCAGGACCCAACAGGACGACCAGTGAGGAATCTGGGGAATTTGGAAGCCAAGTCAACTCCTTGGACTCTTCATGATTTTCCTCCAACCATTCCTGGTTTCTGCAGTGAGGCAGTGTGCATTATCCTGTCGAATGAAGCCACTGCCAGTAAAGAACACTGTTGCTATGAAAGGATTTACATGGCCTGTAACAATGTTTAGGCAGATGTTAAGTTCATATGAACGTCGGCCCCAAGATTTCTGAACAGAACATCACCCACAGCCTGCCTCCAACCCATAGTGCATCCTGAGTACACAAGTTACCCCGGTAAGTGACACACACACATCTGACCAGCCACACAAAAAATGTGATTCAGAAAATGCTGTCCTTTTCCACGGTTCCATTAAACGTGCTTCAAGTGGAGGACAGGGGTCAGCAGGGCCAGTAACACTGACATGGTTGTGTCACGTTACTTTGTGTTGCACAGAGCGGATCAAACAGAGCCAACACAGCCATACCTCCAGGACATTCTAAACCTCCTACAGTTTCTCCTAAACTGAGTGATTAACTACTGAGCCGAATAAGAAAAGAAAGAGGAAAATCCACAGCCCTCCAAGACTAAAAGTAAATCATTCAGACACATTAAAAATAACTTTGTTTACCCTATTTTTACTGGAGTTTCTTTTGATGATTAGAAATGAATGCCAGTCAGTCATTAAACAATTATTAAAATATGAGCTGTCAGAGAGAGAATATAAAATTCCATTTCCGATACCAAACCAAGCACGCCCTCTACTGTTCAAACTGGATCCCTGCAAAATCTCCTCTGACAGAGAAAGCATCATGAGTTGCACATTTTGTTTTCCCTACTCTACACAATTGATCAACACAATAAAGAGCTTGTTAAAGCACAAAAAAGCTGATGGGTGGAGTCGCCAGGACTGGGATTTCACTGACCATCTCTTGCAAATTGCTAATTCAGCCCTGGACTACATAACCTAAAAGCACACTTCTGCATCTCCCTTACAGTGGCTTACTCATGAAGGATCATTTTCATGGCATATTTTAACAGCTTACTTATAAAAACAAAAACAAATGAATCACAACAAAAACACCAAATAACTACAGTGTTTGAATTCAAAGTTTTATTTAAGTTGACCTGGTTCTAGCATTACCGTCATACATTTTTCCCCAGTTGTTAACTTGCAATTACATATATAATAATATACTATGTGTATACACAAAATTTTAAGCTTAAAAATACAAATACAAAAACGTTTTATAGGATAGTAGTATAGGAACAGCAGTGACAAAGTGGAGCAGAAGGCAATTGGGTCTGCTTCGGCTCGTGTTTTTTTTTTCTTTTTCTTCTTTCTTTAAATACATTTTGCAGATTGCACGCTCAAATGGAAACAAAAATCTTTATAAGTATCTTAGACTGAGACAACAGTCCACAGCAGCCTCAGTACAAATATAAATTGTGCCCGTTAAGTGTTAGTTCTATACTCCTTCTCCTCCTCCTCTAAAAAAGTAGGGACACCAACTGAAATGTCACTGTGGACTGAAAGTGTCCTTCAGTGGAAGTGGTAGATCAGAGCGCACATGCTTGGACAGCCACACTTGCGTGTTCGGCAGACACGAATGAAAGAAGTGTAAAAAATTACAGCGCTGCGATGCCTGATACTGTCTAGCATCCCCTCGATTGCTCAGCTTGGCCTGGACCTCATGCACAGTGGAGGCACTTTCACAAGACACTGATTCTGTGAGCAAGCAACTCATTACTCCACTGGTAAGTGTTTTAAAAAATTTAATATTTATTATATTAAAAAAAAAACTCTGATTGTGAAGACTCAGGGGTCGACAGTAACTAGCTCGGGTGTTAAGAGAATAATGTAAACATACAGGTATCGAAAAACCAGCCAAACTACCGTGATGCCAAATAGTCAAGGTAAGTAAACATGAAAGGTTATTGATTAGAAAAAACACTAGACATGTAAACGTAGCCTTCATCAGGCAATATAGCGAGGCCAGGTGGACCTCTGCAAAAGTTATAGCTTGTATTCCACTAGTAAAAGCCCTTTGTGTGTTAAAGAGAGACTTAGGAGAAAGAAAAAAACCAGCATGCACTTATAACATCTGAATATCACGCTCTTTAGTTTATTTACAGTGTAAAGATATGCTTATAGCCCGGCAAAGTGATTTGCTTTTTTTTATATATATATAATTTATTTGTTGATGCTTTCCCTGACCACTATTCAAAATGAAATTCTGACATTTTGTTGGTCAATAATTAAAGGCAACATTGTCAAAAATATGTTTCAGAAACAGACAACAATATGTGGATTCCATAAGAACATTCAACTACAAAAGAGTTGAACTGAAGCAAATATGATTGTGTATCTTACAAAAACATAGCAAATCATAAGCTTAGAGCTTTAAATCTATTGGATTGCATACTGCTACAGTCTGGAGTCACCATACAGTCGTGGTCGTATGGTGTGTAGATCCTGTGTTGTGTCGAACAGTGGTGCACAGACGCCAAAAGCCAATTCCAGTACAGGACACTTGAGTGACTGTACCGGTTGACACACCGATTTAAGCTCTTTAAAACAAACAAACTGCTCGAGTTAGCGTTTCCCTCGAAATCGCACCACCACAAACACAGCTGAAATAGTTAGCGCTATATCAGGCTAGAATCAACACCAGCCAGTGTATTGATGCACTCATAGAAAAAAAGTTTGGGTTTTTTTTTCCTTCTTATTCATTTACACAAAAAAAGCATTAATAAAAAAAAATGTCAAGACCACCTGGTAACAGTCACTGTCTAATGGAGCCAAAAAACGATAATAAAAAGGACCTGATTAAGTCATCTTAACGCAAGGCTTGCCATGATTTCATGCTTTTGCACTTTCAAAAAAGGCATCAACTTCACATAATCCACAACTAGTCCACTAGTAATCAAAACATCGGAATTGTTTCCCCTCTACAAAACTACCTATAATTTGTATATATATATTTTTGTGTGTGTGTGTGTGTGTGTGTGTATAGTTCCAGTTTAACTGCAAACCATGGAAGACAAATTTAAGCACAGCCTTTCAGCATTTCCATCTTTCTCTCACTGCAGCAATAAGACCACCTCAGAAATAATATTTAAAAAAAGGTTCAGTTGATATAAATGTTTTCTCCCTGACTAACACTATGCAGGCTGAAAATAAATTTGATCACCTCAAGTCCTACCCACATGCTAAAATACCCCCAAAAAATCTTGTTTGAAGAAGCCTTCAGTACTGGTAAACACCATTCACCAGACACCCTGGTAACATTTATCATTTACAAAAAAGGAAAAAAAGAAAACCCCACCCCTCCACAAAAAAAAGAGTTCTACTCCCTTCTCTGTTATGGTTTTGACCACTGAGGTTCATCTTTGCCATAATATACATATCTTGATATATTTGTGGATATACAAATTGCTCAATGGAACGCAAGTTTCACAATTAAAATATTTTCAGTAAGTCAATGAGACCCTGAGTTAACAGCGGACCAGATATGAATGAGGCCCTTTTTTTTTTTTTTTTTAGCTCAGTCTACAACTCGCGACATGCACTTTCCTGTCTTTCGTACTGCCAAAAGAAATAATTTTCCTTCCATAAACATCAAATAATTAATAAAAAAAACAAAAAACAGTCCAGTTTTGCTGCGCAGGGACAAACTTGTCATTTACCCCCAAATAAACAAATTAGAACGTCCTTTCCGAATAATTTATCACCGCGGGACAAATTTCTCTCGCTGTGCATGTCTTTTCGCTCTGCATCGTCAGGCTCGAACCGCCTAAAAGCACAGCCGTTTCACATTCGAGAGCCTTGTTCTTGAAGGATCTGTTGAAACATAAAAGCAGCAACAGTTAAGTAGGCGGTAGGGTGAGAACCATGAGGCCAAAATAAATAAATAATTGGAAACACCAGCTCATCAGTCACTCTGAGCATTATAATATAATTTTTTTCTCAAGATTGGAATGCCTAGAATCATTACGCCCTCACTCTGTACACTGAAGGACTACACAAGGGTCTAAATTCTGAAATTACTCTAGCCTATGGCATTAAGTGACAATGATATTAAACATTAATGATGCATTAGTCGAGCCGGAAAACAGAATTGAATTCAAGAGAGGAATGGTGTGAGGAGATTTTCCAGAGAGAGATGTTCCTGCTATGCACAAGCTGCTGATTGGAAGAGGGGGAGGAGGGGGGTTGTTAAATATTGAGGAGGTTTTCCATCATTAACTCAGCCTTGTGTCAGATACTGACAGGGAGAAGATTGGCCAAGCTGAGGGTAATTCTAGTCTAACTAGAACTAATGGGCATGAGCAAACAGCAAGTGTGCAGAAATGGGAGGGCAAACAGAGTGCTTTCCAAAAATAAAAATAAAAACAATCCATAGAAACCTAAACACCTAAAGGGAGCTCACCGTTCCTCATAAAAGGGTTACCTAAACCGTCTCCTTTTCTTCTGGATGTAGCATGCAAGAATACAAATGCACTACAGAGTAAGCATATGGTTTACACTCGAACATTTCTATAGTCTTAATAGTAGAGTCCAGCTATCTGGGCACAGATGAATAGAACACTATTAAAATGATAGAACACTATTTAGAATGGCATTTCCTCATTTGAAGGTCTTGCTTGCTCAGTTAAGATTCATTTGTGCTCAAGGAAAACTGACCTTAGCAACAACAAACTGTACCAATCACAGAAGTAATGTCTGCTTTATGTATTTCAGCATTTAAACTAAAGAAACTGCAGCCGTGTGGTGTGGAGCTGTTCACCTTGGCCTTTTCACTTGGTTCGCTGCTTGTGCCGTACGACTGATTATGCAGCTCCTTGGAGACGACGCAGAGGAACTCTGCCTGGTCTTCATTTCCATAGTTGTACGAAGACCCGATACTGACCAGCTGGAAAAAAGGAGCAGTAAAAGCAAATTAGCACCAACTCATTTTCATATGGGCAGGGCACACCTAGAAACGTGTCAAACTATTGTTCAACCTACAGAAGAATCTCTTGTATTTTAGAACCATATCCAAAAATGTAACATGTCAATTTTCAAACCTTTAAAGGAAACTTTCTCTTAATGTAAAGGAAGTAGAATTTTTTTTCCAATAACCTTTTTTTCCTCATGAGAAATTTATATTAACTTTACACTATAACCCATGAGGTTCTTTAGGGAATTTTTTATTAATAGATTTATTAAATAGATTTGAGAGTTTAGGGTTTGCAACTGAGCACATTTTTTGCTGTTTTGTGTCTTACTCAGAGACGGGCCTGCAACAGAAAGTCCTGGAAAACAAGAGTGTGTAACACCGCCCTCCATGTCAACTTAACAAGCAGGAACCTCCACAGATAAAGGCATTATTTTCGGCCTACCCGCAGGCAGGTGAAAGTGTATGCACATCTCAGTGGTGATCCCAGAGGAAGAGCCTAATGCACAAAGCAGCTCAGACATGCCCGCCCAACCTTTCCACTCCAAACAGACACTTCCTCCCTCTCTCTCTCACAAACATCCCTCTTATGCATTTCACGCTTCCAGAAGAAATACCACACCCAAAGGGAAAAAAAGATATTCAGTAAGTCTGTCCTGAAGCGGTCATAGACTTCTAATACTCCGTTTCTGAACGAGTATTCGAGTATGTTCTCAAAAGCCATTTCTGATTTTGCTACACATTAATTGCAGCTGTTTGTTTACTCGCTTTACAGTTTGTTTAAATATGCATGTTTTCCTGCTGAAAGTTTTACAAGGCTGCCAGGAAGAATATTACCCTGCTGTTATGTTGTGTTTCATTGTGGATGTAGTGCTTCAGGCTCACTACCACTTTAATGTTCTTTTCCCACTTTAAGTGGAGCAGCAGTAAGAACATAACGTTGCAGTGTACAGCAGAAAATAAGTTTCCATTTCATGACTTCTTTTCATCACTTTTCAGCAGTTTAAAGCTGCCACTGTCCAGTCAGGTTCTCACACTCACCTGTTCAAATTTCCAACCATCAGACATGGTGGAGACCATCTGAGTAAGTTCCTCCTCTTGGCACTGCAAGACTCTGTAGACATGTTTCACAGGAAGCTGGGGGAAAAAAAACAATCAGCAAAGAGGTCATTTTACCAAGTCGTCTTCTGAATGGCATTAAGTCACTGTAGCTGTTAGAACTCATCCCATGCATATTATGCTCATGAGAATACTCTAAAAATGTCTTCCATTGGGGAGCATTCCAATTAGTGGTGCAACGCGCCGCTGTTGATCCGTGATCTGAATCGAACTCTCTCCTCGTTTCGGTACACACGTGATCCGAAGAAGCCAAAAAAAAAAAGGTTTCACTGTATGGTGCACAGAGAGGAGCAGAGGAGCTCGAGAAACCTCCAGCATCAGATCTCATGTATGGGAGCATTTTGGCTTCCCCTTTAAATATTGTGATGGGAAAGGGTGGTGGATAAATGGTGGACAAAACCACCACAGTGGAGCTCCAGGTCAACGGAAAGCTACGTGACCGGGACCGCTCATTACACAACAGTGAACTGGGAGATACGAAGCCCTGTACTGCAGACACGCCCTCTTTGTGAGTCTCCCCAGAAAATGTAGACATCATTTAATGTTTTTAATAGGCAAAAATACTTAAATAAATGAAGAGTTAAATTTGATTTGTCTTTTTTCTCAGATCCGAAAATTGATCCGATCCTGTGAATTTTTTTATCCGTTACACCACTAATTCCAATGGAGGACAATAACAGGCATCTACTGACTAAACTATACTGCTTTGCTACTATTGAGAGGTCCTGTTGGATTCAGGTGTGGTTGGGTCCTGTGAAACATTTCACTGTAGTTCAAATGCATTCCACATTCCACACTGCTCCTATAGGTTTCTAAATTTGGTGTCCAGACCTCATTAATCACTGACCTCAAAAGACTAAAGAGGAAATCAGTCAAGGCATTTGATAAGAGCTGTTATCCCAACAGCCTACAAAGGTGGTGCGGCCTAACCACTTTTACATAATGACACTTAAGAAGTCCTTTGCTCTCACCTAACTGCAAGACTTGTCTCCCCATTTTACCCACCTGAGCTGTTTTGCAGTCCCGCTCCCTGATTTTGTCTTTGACTAGTTTTATCAAAGACGTGATGTTGTAGAACTCGGCCTCTTCGAGAACACCTGGTGGGTAATACCTCAGTTAAACAAGAGTAAACAGTCTTAAATGGATTGCATATGTTAGCAATACAAAAGAAAAAGTAGTAAGCAGAGAACAAAACTAATTCATAAATTACTGGCCAAGCCTATCCTTCATGTCCAGACATGACAGCATTCCAAACATACCTTCTTCTGCAAGACCTTTGTTGAGCACCAGCTTTCCATGCCTCAGATAATTGAGTATTGGACCAAAGTAGGTTGGGTCTCTGTCAATCAGATAAGCACCTGTTTCATCCTAGTTGGGAGAAATTGAAAGGACAAACACACATGTTTATATAATGTATCCTATTCTGCGTCCCAAGGCTTAAGAAAGCCATGCAAACTCTCCCTTCAGAGATGTGCTTTCTTCAGTGCACAAACAAATCACTTCACCAAAATAGTTTGCATCCCAAGAAGCTGCCAATTAGGGTCAAAGCACTCCTCTTAAATAGTTTGACACGGAGGTCTCAAAAGCAAGGTTTTCAGCATGTTTATTATTTACAATAACATGCAGCTGTGGTGATTTAACTTGCATGAAACATCAACAAATTTGGTCGTTTTTCCACTTTTCATAAGCAAGTTCATACAATATCTTCAGGGACAATTATAAGTGGAGAGAGGGAAGTGGGAAAAACAGAACAGTAACTTACATTTTAGATCATTAGTGCACATTTTAGCACTTAGTTAAGGATTTATTTCTTTACGTTACTATTTTTTTTTAATGTATACCATGAACTTTTAATGTCAAAACAACACTTTGATGTAAGCAGACATGGTCTATGCAATGGGGTGTTCTAAAGAAAACAAATGGCAATGGAAAAAACAGACTCATTCCAAATTTGAATGGTCATGTTTTGTTGTTTCCCAACATCTGCAGTAAACGACAGTTAGAGGGTCCTGATCATATCTTTGGGTGCTTTTCATTTTGGCATTTTTTCCAAAAATATTACACTTTAAAATCTCAAATGAGATTTAAATAAATGTCAACGTGTAAAATATTACTGTATGCAATTTGTCTGAAGCATCATTACTGTTTGTCAATGCCTGCTGCTACCAAGCAAACGAGAGACACTACAATGACCTGTATAGTTATAGTGTTCATACATAAAAATCTACTATGTACATACATACAAATATGCTTAAATACACAACATATTTACATACACAAAAATGTCTACATTAACATTTTTGTATTATTTGTATAGTGTGCATTTCATTTTATACGTTTTTTTACTACTTCCATTCTATATACTGATCTTACATATTTGTTCTGTCCACTTTGCAGCTGTAACATTGAAATTTTCCTAATAAAGACTAATAAAGCGTCATCGGAGCTTATCTTAATAAAAGAAAATCTACCACGCAAACAGTGTCCTAGTGTTCAGAGGTGCAGTCATACTAATGTCTAACAATGGAACAACAAATAACAACAACACAATGTACTTAACAACTAAACAAACACTACCACACACACCTCGGATTACATTACAGACAGCTGAAAACCCACCATGGTTGTGTCCCCACTGCATTGAATAAGTAGCTATTTCTATGTTTAAGTTAGTTTGTTGGCTAAATAAGGTGTTTTAACTGCCTGAATGGCCACCAAAGCTTAGTACTGATCTATAAGTGTATAATCTTAGGTTCTCCGAGAAGCTGGTTTGCCTGTAGTGTGATAGTGAAGTTTAGAGATGGTGTTTGGACTTGCTAAGCTAAAGTCTGGAGTCTGAGAGTAGTGGCTAACAGTCGGTTCCCCTTTCTGTCCAGGAATAACCGGTGCTAGCACACCTTCCAAAAGCTCTTGACAACATTTAGCAAATATTTATAAAGTTTCTGCTTCATGTCTCACATACCAGGTTTCAACAAACAACCAACAACTGAGAGAATTTACTGGTGCTAGCTTGTCAGCTACACGATAACATCACTGCTAGCCGATATGTTGGCTCTTTTGTTTGCTATGTTTTAGTAAATGTGGAGATATGAGAGTAACTCATGAGACCAGGAGAACCAAGAGAATACCTGACTCCTCCAGGTTAGCTCTCCTTGCACGGGCCAGTGGAAAGGAGCCCGACCAAGAGCTTTAGCTCCAGCACGCTATCCTAGCTAAGCTAACGCCTGTGTGAACTCGCCTTGTCGGAGTCGAGGTCGGGGTCGGCCTGGCACAGTCGGTAGAGGAAAGACTTGGGGTCTCTGCACAGCGTCTGTCTCGTCGTGAGAAAGTACGTGCCCCCGACGTTAAGCCGGACCCACTTGGACGAGCCACTGCCTGCCGCCTGCATCCTTTCTCCTGGAGACAGGGCGGGACACCTCCGCCCCACAGAGCCGCTTGGGTCGGGGCTCTTCTCAGCCATCCCTCCGTCCTCTCCGTCTCTCCTTCCTCTCTCTTCCTTCCCTCCTCCTGCCGGGCGGACTGAGAGTAAAGCAGGAAACGATCCACAGATCCCTGCCCGAGACCCGCCCCGAAGCAACGCGCTCATTCCACTGTGTACAAATGATCAATCTATGGCATTTTGTACATATATTTTATTTTATATTTTTTAATATTTTCAGATTTTAGCAGGTTTGGTTTCCTTGAAAATATATTAGTCATAAAATGTGCCCTCCAAGCTCCACTACAAGATCATGGTATGTTGCCTCAGGGCAACAAGATGCTACAAGGGTACAAAAACGTTAACATTTGTATATCATATAATAAGTAGAATGAATAACAAATAAGCAATAAATACGTAAGAAGAAGTTTTATTGCAACAAAAGTCTGTCACCATTTTTATCAATCCATGGGTTAGAGATGAGCTGCACTGTGTTTTGTGTTTCTGAATGCGTTTTTACAAAGCACAATCTACAATTATGTATGGGACTTGAGAAAACAGTTGCTGGTGGATGTGAAACACATCTGGATGTCACACTTTTGGCCCTTTAGGTGTACTTTGCGTCCTGGTATCTTGTATCTCCCCTTCTTTTAATCCATCCAGTTGGCTGTGGCATCCAGATGCACTTCAGGGACTCGAATGAGTGTACAAGGTCCTCTTCAATGTGTTGCAATAAAACATTCTCATGTATTTATTGCTTGTTGTTTCTTATTCAACTTATTATATAAAATATAAACCTTGGCAAGTACTCTTGTACCATCTTGTTGCCCTGAGGCAACAAACCTAAATCTGGTAGGGGGACTTGCGGGAAGGAATTGCTCAATCATTTTCCTTACACCCATGTTCTCGCATCAATTTACTGTGATTAATAGTAGATATTACAGGGGGAAAATCTTAAAGTGCTAACTATGCTGCTCCATCCATGAGCATGTTATTGTTCAAACAATAGTGGGCTTACTGCACAATGTTGCCCTGAGGCAACAAATGAAAATTTATAATTTTAGTATATAAATAAATACAAAAAGTGTCTTTAGTCAATCAAATATGCCTTTTACTTATTCATGTGCACCATGTGTGTTTTCATGAAAAGGATTTCAATTTAAACATCATAAAAAGTGTAATTGATCTTACCTTCTACTAGCTATGTGTCCAACCCAGCTATGGTCTGAAAAAGGAATGTTCCAGCCCAAGGTCACACATCAAGCCAACATCAAATTTTATTGTTCCCAGAATTATCATCAGACTTTTAATGTCATGTTATATTTTTGAAAAATGGGGGGCAGTGTGTGGGCCAAAATAATGGGTTGTTGCCTGAAGGTAGCACCATGCTATAAAGGGTTATATATGCAGAGTCTCTACACAATCTGGACAAAGGTATTGGGACGCCCGACCGTTACACCAACATGGACTATATTGACACTGTATGCAAATACATAGGTTTTTAATATGGAGTTGACCCCTCTTGCAGCTAAAACATGCATGACATCGTCCAAAGCATGGTATTGTCCAAAATATCTTGGTATTCTGAAGCAATAAGTGGCCTTATCCTAACCCTGAAAATATACACTATATGCCCATATGGTGTGTATTGGGGCCTGGATAGCATCAGCCTTTTAATCTGATGGCCAAGGGTTCAAGTCACTCTTCGGGTGTCGTTATAAAATCTTTTTGGTTGGAGTGGCTGGTGATCCTGTGAACAGAAGGCTGTGGGTTTGAATCCCAGGACTGTCAGTGGCACCAACAAGGCACTCTTAAGGAAGTCACTGTCCGCAAACACTGGTGAATGGGTTAAATGCAAAGCAATTTTTTCACATGACGTGTTCATGTGTGAGTATAAGGGACCACTTTATGTATTTATGGATTTACGTTTTGCCTTTTGGATTAATTTTTTTTTAAATGAAAGCCCACTAAAAAGAAAATCATATTTTACAAGACTTGCAAGCTAATGTGCCACAGAATGAAAAAAAATTCTTCAGTAAGGTAAATTATCTGTTGACAAGGCAATTTGAAGAGTTAAGGCTATTCAAACGAAACAAACTGTGCTATAGTTTAGTAATGTGGTAAAATGATAATAAACAAACAAACAAAAAAACACCTGAGTAAGACTTGGAGTTGACTCTCAGTTCCCAAATACCTTGAATGGGAAAACTGAATCATTGGCCAAAGAGTTCCAAGCTCAAATCTCGGGCACCCTGCTCTATGTGCATTTTGTCATTTCTCTAGCTGAAAACTACTCTACGCATTGTGCATAACACACAGGTTATGCCCAGACTTAGAGAGTACCCAAGCATGAGAGGGGTTCCCAGGACTGGGACTCATTTTTGCTACCCTTACCTTTGTACTGTCCACTTTCCGCCATGACAATGCAAATTTTCCACACGTGGGACCAATAAAGGTTTATCTTATCTTATCCAAACAATAGCACACATTATGAATATCACACTATATGAACTACTGGGACACACTTGTTTTTCAGGGTTTGGACAAGAACCCCATCTTCCAATGAAGGGCAATCAGGGGCCAATCAAGCTTCCCAAAAGTGGGGGGGTTCTGAGATAGGGATGCCAAATTATAAATACAATTTAATCAGTTTTATACAATATAATCTGACAGAAGTGGGGGGGATGGAATCACATTTTAGCAAAAGTGGGGGTGTTGAATCCCTCCCATCCCCCATGTGCTATGCCCCTGAGGGCAATGTTAATGTTTCAGCATAGCAAGACATTTTGGACATTGCTAGGCTTACAACTTTGTGGACACTTTTGTGAAGAATCTTTTCTGTTCCAGCAGGACTGCGTCTCAATGGACAAACCAAGCTCCATAAATACATGGCGGATGAGGTCAGTGTCGATGAACTTGACTGGCCCACACAGAGCCCTGACCTCAATCCTATCCAACACCTCTGGGATGAACAGGAATAGAGATTGTGAGCAAGGCCTCCTCGTCCAATATCAGTGTCTGACCTCATAAATGCTCTACAGAATGAAATTGGCATACATTTTTACAGACACACTGAGAAACAAAATCTTGTGGAAAGGCTTCCAAGAAGAGCACAAGCTGTTAGAACAGCAAAGGGGGGACCAACTCTATACTGAAATCTGTGTATTTAAAGTCCC
The DNA here is from genome assembly GCA_037577295.1 of Ladigesia roloffi. Classification (NCBI taxonomy): domain Eukaryota; kingdom Metazoa; phylum Chordata; class Actinopteri; order Characiformes; family Alestidae; genus Ladigesia; species Ladigesia roloffi. The sequence goes on along the minus strand of JBBKCR010000134.1, from coordinate 6,628,292 downwards.
AATTGGTGTAATGGTTAGGCTTCCCAATACTTTTGTCAATATAGTGTATTTCTGCTTCAATCTTTAATTGTTATACTAAAATTCATTGCTGTCTTGTGACTGAAGGCCATCATCTGGTATAATGATATGGCGGTTGCTTCTGAATGTATTTATTTGTTTTGCAGCTGAGTGACACAGAGGTGAGAAACACGCTGTTACCACAGGCGAGGACGGATGTCAAGCTGTTAGAAATGCTTGTGCTCCCTGGTGTACTATAATGTGGGCCTGTTATCTTGTCAAAGTATCATTGAGAAAATAATTAGGGCTTGGTCAGTTATGTAAATGTCTTGCCCCCATGCCCTAAAAATAAACAAAGCATGTTTGTCTCGTCTTCTCTGTCATAAAATTGTTGTATTAACCACAAGTCCTCTTGGGCTATTTAGCCTATGTGGGTCATTGAACGAAACAGGATTATTCTGCACAATTAATAACACCCAAGCACTCAGTGGTGGGTGAAAAGGAACAAACTGTCATAAGCTTATAAAAGTGGAGAAGATATTTTATAATTAGGTAGCAGCAACTCATAATAAATGGATATGCTATTATAAACAGCTATTTAAAAAAATGTGTTGTCCAAAATAAAAGTATTGGGACAAAAACTTATAGTGTAGGTCTGGCTCGTTTTGGCCCTCTCAGTTGGGCCAAAAACAAGTGAATAAAATGTTGAAATAAACTGAAGCAGTGTATTAAAATCTGAACATGACCAAATATACAGTTACATAAGGCACACATATACAAACAGCCAAGAAAAAATACCACTCTTTCAATAACGACAGCCTGCATGCTTTTATTATAGGAGTTCATGTGGGACATTCTTCCATCTAATTATAATGAGCACACAAAACCCAAAATAAACATGTTCTTTAAATTTAACATCAGTTCAGTGACCTAATAAGAAATGTACAACGAAAAAAGAAAAGAAAAAAAAAAAGAAAAGCTGCAAAAGATCAAAGTTTACAGTGATATTTCACATTCAAAGGCTTTACATTTCAGTACATACACAATGGCCCCTGAACAAGACCTCTTAAAATATGGTTCATATATTAGAATTTAAATAACACACAGAACAGCAAGCTGAGCCAACCCTCAGCAAATAACTTTATATAAGAATAAAAATATAAAGGGCGCATATCCTTAACATTGCGTCACTTTCTGAATAATACATCTGTACATCACAGTCATTTTCGGCCGCAAAACCAGGTAGAATTTCAAAAACACGAAAAAGGTAACATAAAAAAGTGACTAAATACACACCTGTACTTGGTTAACTTACACAGATCCAGCATTTCTACGTGTTTTTTTTTGGGATTGAGTAACCGTTTCAGTATTCAGATTGCACTTTGATTTATGTACAGGTGAAAATGGTTCATTTCACTAATGGTTTAAAAAAAAAAAGAACAGCCCTGCTAATTTTCAGAAATGTTAACCTTCGGTAAAGAAAAAGAAAACAGAAACACGTACCCAAGTTGAATTCTGCATTTTTTAGAATCAAAATAAAAATACATACAAACTCATTCAAACAGCAGATGTGTAAACCTAGTAAGACAAAACAAAAAATTTAAATAAATTCAATGCCATGTCAATCGCCAGAGCCATACTATTGCATCCACACAGCACGGATTATCATATCTGATGATCCAAATACATCGCCACAGAATCTAGGACACTGCGAGATGAGCTGCTGTAGTTCGCGCATCTCATAGATAAAATGTGCGTAAAATTCACAAGTGGTTACTCACACTATCTAACTCCCACTCATCACACTCCCTCCGTCACTGGTGCAGTACCCGGTGTTACAGGAGACAGAGCCAACTCAGGATATTAATGACAACTCAGAGACCACTTTTTTGCTTTCAGACCAGCTGTATCTACTCATGAAATGTTGTAAAACACATTGGGTTGAAGATCAAACTTGCTGTAATCTACTAATATGGGCCAGATGGAGCAGCCACTGATCTTCATACATTCTACAGGCATAAAGCACTGAAGCAAGTAATCGTTTGTAAGGATCTAAACATGCTTAGAAAGATTTCCCAACAACCATATCATAATTTATGATTTCCTCAAACATGTTACTAAAGAAACCGCTTCACAGTAGAGCCCTGTGCGGGACTATGTATTTAATCCTTAATTTCTGACGATTCCAACCCGCCCCCACTGTCACTCCCGTCCGCTCTCCCAGTCATATATGAAAGAATATTTTTTAAGTAAAAAGAAAATAATCCATGTTCTGTTATTGTTAGTGAGTGGCGCACACTGGCTCTTTCACACTGAGAGAGCCGCAAAAAGCACCCTCGAGACCAGCCTGAAGTCCTCATTCATGTAGCGGATAGTGCTGGATATGAATGTTTCGTGGTAATCTTCCCTCCACATATCTGCTGTAACAGCACATTCATATTTCTCAATTAAAAGTTTTATCTCCGAGGACAGGGATCTTCTGCACCTCCTGAGCTTTTCTCTCAACATGTATTAATACAGTTGTTGAATGTTTTTAACATTAACCCTGCCGTATTAAACACTGTGCTGATGCCCGTTAGTAAAGCCACCTCCGGCAACAAAATCACAACAGCACAGTTCACCACATTTTAGTAGTCTCTTGCTGGACACTTGACTTGGGGGAGAATTGTTTTGTCTGCGAATATCAGCTTCGTCTGACCGGGGAGTAACGGGGCAGGTGTGTCTCCTCAGTCCTGGAGCGCCGGAACACTACACACAACACATAGTCCAGCTCTTTACCGATTTCCCAATCTTCAGTTTTCTTTAATATACTTCCTTCTTAATTTTAATGACAACTTCAACTGCGTCCTCCATTTTGCAAACAATTTTGTCCCGCTCACTCCCACCCGGGATCCCGCTTACTCCCACCCGGGATCCCGCTCACAGTGCAGGGCTCTACTTCACGGTCCTTAAAATTGACAGTCCCTCATATTGACCAGATTTGAATAATTTACAGACTCTCGATTTAACACATGCAAGTCCATAACACTTTGTAGGACAGTAACCAGGGGCAAAACAAATGACCGCTTACTTTATATATATTATGTAATTACACAATTGCTGCAGGAATTGTGTGTGCTAATGTCTATTCCATTTTGAAAAAAAATACATCATTTGAGTTTACTTTTTACAAAGTTAGTGTTGCTTCCATTAACTTTTGGCCTGTAGGACAGCATGTAGTGAACTACCTGAAGTGCTGAAAACCCACAGACTTGTCAAAAACGCAAGAGAGGGATCCCCATTATTAATGTCAAAGGCCTTTATTCTATACCCTACACCGAGGTCCACTTAAGACATTTGTGTGGGGTTATATATCAAAAACAATTATAATTCACTCATAAATCAATCGTTCTTTCATTCGCGTAAATGATCTTTGCTCGGACTGGCTGCCCTATATTGTGCCTCAGTCAGAGAGCAGTGCAGGTTTAAACAGTCCTTTGAATAGGTTGCACCGTTCTGCTATGAATACATTTGAAGTGAAAAGCAGAGAAACAAATTCAAAATCAAACTTTGCTGCAGCTCTCTATCCATCATAAGACATTCATCTTTAAAATATAAGTTCCAACACATCTACTACAGCAGATGCACACTGGTAAATATGTCCTGTCTACTTTGTTTAGTCGTAGGTCAGTGCAAAGCTTTTTCACCTGCCTTCCATTTAACCTCACTGACCTGTGAAATGATAAAGAGTACCTGTCCGTGTCTTGTCGGGCATACTGTATGTAAAGCCGCTCCTACACACTAAGAAAGCAGTAGATTTCACAATGGTAACAGTAAATTATTTGGAGCACTTAAAAAGGCAACAGGAATTTGCAAAGTCTTACCCAGCCAGTGGGGCTATTAGCTACATACAGTTACATACACACCCACACCCACACAAACAGAGCATTCACCCATAGCCTCAAACGTCAGAAGGCTAGCATGATCACACACAGAGCAAGGTGCTACCATGTAAGAGCACAAAAGAACAAGCAAAGCATCTATGGATTGTTTCCTAGAACGTACACAATGCTAAACTTAATTGAAATGCTATCCTTGAAAGCGAAATTTAAGTGAACATCTTAAAGGTGTCTTAAAGGAACCTAACCTCTAAAGGGCTCAGTTCAAAGACATGTCTTGACTGGAGGAAAGGATTCTTCCTCCACTTCCCTACATGCCTGTTGTCTGATGGTTGTGGTAAATCTTGCCCCACACCTCCTGAATCTTCTTGCACCATTTATCTGCATTGCCATTGGGGTCCATTAAATAATATGTCCTGTTTGGCTGTATTGAGGGAAGAGGGAAAATCACACATTAGGATTGATCTGTCATCATGACTAAACAAAAAATGTACAGTGTGTAAATTTTACAATATCTGGGTGTCATTTTTGTTGTGTTTTTACATGTTTGTAAGTGTTGTAATATGTTCAATGGTTTTCATTCTATATTGTCTAATTTGTTCTTAAAATTTTTTGTCTTTGTTACTGCCTCATTTCTTCCATCAAAAGACCTCGCCTTTTGCCAAGCCACACATGTACATAAGAAATATGTCCTTAATCTATTATTTGCCTGGTTAAATAAAGGTAGAATAAAAAACTATATAATAAATAGAGAGATTCTTCAGAAAATGGTCTTTAAAGAACCTTCCACTGAAGGTTATTTAGAGAACAAAGCGTGATCTATAGCATCATTCCAAAGAACCAGTTTAGTTGATAGTATATTGAAGACTGTACTCTATTTGATATACAACAAATGACACATTTTGAAATGAACAATGCTTAACACCGTACCGTGTGGACAAAGAAAGTCTTAAAGTTTTTGGCCTCAGGTCGCAACTCTGGAGACCATGGAATCTCCCCCTTGAGTACTTTATTTACAGGATCTACATAGTAGAGGTGTGGCCCTTCTGTAAGTAGCAGCTGCCTTCGTCGAGCAAATAACCCCTGTGAGGATACAGCAAAGCAAACAATTTCACACTGCAGCCCAAAAGGTTACTGCAAATTTCAAGCCACAGACAACAGAGGGCGCTCTGAGGACGGCGCATAGGAGAAAGTGTGTGATGGGAAACGTCTCCTACCTTTCTTTTGTCAATGGGTCCCATTTTAAGGATCAAATTATTTTCCACAAACTGGTGCCTAAAAAAACAAAAGGAACAAAAAAGGTCAAAGCCAAAGACATTACTGAGTGTCAGGTTTACTGGTCAGGGCAAAGCAATGTCAGGATAAATGCCATAATTTCGTCAACTAATTTCATCAATCTGAAAGACCACACCAAACAACATTTCAGTCCATTAGCCGGAAATCAGCCTCGGCTTATCAGTCTTTCGCTGGAGAAAATACAAATAACATAAAGCAAGGGCTTCTAAATAAACCTTGCTCTTGTGAAAATATCAGATGGACGAACTGCTGCTCACATGTCGAGAACAATGTTCTGCCATCTTGCTGAAATGTGTTTGTTGGCACTTACCAGGGATTCCCGCTGGTTTGTTTTTGCAGCAGAAGTTTCTTCTCTTCGTTGGAGAACTGTAGGTCCAGCTCGAAGGAGTTGTTGTCCAGGCCGTGGATGTACTGCTCTATGTTGCTGCTGGACCTCAGAGGGAGGGAAGAGACTGGAATCGAGAGAGCCTGAGACGAGCTGGACTGGATCACCTCCATGTTCTTAAACTGGCTCAGAAGGTCGTCATACTGGTCGATGAGAAATTTCATACATCTAATGAGCACTGAGCAAATGTGTATCTCAGCACAAAGATTATAACTGTTTGTAGCTAAAAACACCACAGTGTGTACAGGTACAGGTCCTTGGTAGTGACCCTTAATCCAATTTACCAGCTGTTTAATAAGTCCTGGGTTGAAGAGAGCCGGAAAACTAAAATGTGAAAGGCTCCAGGATTAGGGCTGGAAACCTCAGCCCTACAGAACCCCTTCAATAGGTGGCCTTTATTTTATAAATGAGATGTTAGAGCATGATGGTCTTATAAATAAAAAAAAATGGTTATATATCAATTAAATATATATCCAGGTGTACATCAGATGATTGTATAATTATTATATAATAATTGTATAAGAATTTTGGGAACAGTTTAATTTTCAAAATATATTTTATCTTTTAAATGAGCATGATCTTATTTGGCAAATCCCACTGATTTCTCATATGTTTCGCACTACAGAATAAATAACATAAAGAGTGTCATTTAGATTGGTGTGAATGCTTAATTGTACAAAAATATTTGATCTCAGATTGTCCTTAGAGTGGTGATAGGAATCAGACTTTGTAATGTACAAACACAGCCTTTTATTTACACATAAAATATAGAATATTTTTATGCAATGATAAATGAAAACAGTGGTAAATCTGAAGTTCTTTTAGTATTCATCTGTCTTAGAAGAGCTAGAATGTTCCTCTCCACAATGGATTTGTTTTCACAAAGAATTTAATTGTTTTAGATCAAAAGTGATCAAAATCTTAAAACCACAAATCAATGTTTAAGCCACAAGTCAGAATATTCATAACCTTTCTGTATAATAACTCTCTGTGAAGTAGCCTTTAACAGCTATGAATACGCTTCAGGTGTCTGGTTCCCATCACCATCGCAGACTCTTTGGGTGCTCTAGAACAAAACATTTCACTTCAAAACATTCTAAAGGACAATCATAACTATTTAAAAAAATAATTGTGGAATTGCCTGTGAGATTTCAAGCTATTTCAATCTTGACACCGTTTTGCTGCAAACCTGAAGGAACTAAAAGAATTGGACTGAACACTGTATTTTACCACTTTGTTGTGATGCCTGCAACAAGTCTTAAAACTTTCAGGTGCTTAAACCAATTTTGACCAATTTGAAAACTAACTGTCAAATTAGTATTTATTCCAAACCTCCCGAACAAGGAGGACACTTTTAAGCACATGGAGTGTTGCAATACATTCTGAAAACTGTTTGAAAAACATTGTTTTTTGTTACTTGACTGTAAAAATTAAGTACCAACATTTCACAAGAGATCAAGGTGCCTCCAAACCTAAGACAGGAAGTGCATACACTCTCACTACCTGATTTTGTTTATGCAATATCAAAACATGCTCACGTTGCCATAGTAGTCCTCGTCATCCTCAGCCATGGCTGGCAGGTAGGGCGTTAGTTTCGGAGGAGTCTGCAGGTGGAGGTTATCCCAGCAGGTGTCCTCGAAGAACGGATGAGCTTTCAGTGGATTGTAGCCACCCATCTCCTCACAGCCGAATCTCTTAGTGGGGTCTGAGCACTGGCAAAGCAAAAACACACAGCAAAATGACTGGAGCTGAACTAAGATTTCCTCAGCCACACATTAAACCTACACCCCTTATCTTTAAGAGGTTAAACATATTTGGCATTGCAGTTTAGTCCAAGAATAGAGGCTCAATCTGTGACCAAACTAGCATGATCATGTTCATTTAAAGAAATGCTTTATTGCACACAAGTCTTTGATTTCAGGTTTTCATTACATTGGTGATATCATTGTTTAACACAGCCTTTATTTTACCCCTAAAAAGGCCAGTGAACCTACATGTTGTTCCAGGATATTTTTATGCAATGATAAGGGTAAGCTAGTGGCAGATGTGATGTTTTCTTTTAGTACTCTTTTCCTAGAATGTTCTTCTCCACTATGAATAGTATAGTATAGTAATAGTAAATTCTCCCACTGTATTTAACCCATTCACCACTGAGGCAGCGGGCAGCCAGGAACACAGCAGTGTGGAGGGACAGTACCTTGCTCCGGATAGTTCAGAGGTGCTGAGCAGTCTTGGGAATCGAACTCATGACTTCCTGATCGCAGGGCAAATGCCCTAACCTACCAGCTGCTTATAATATTAATCTAAAGAAACAGTTCACTGAAAAATCTAATCATCCCATACTGCAGCTACAAAGCTAACACACTTTAAACACTAGACATGTTTGACAGACTATATTTGAGGTAAAAGAAAACAAATGTGCAAATATATTTTTTGCCAAACTATTGTTTGTTCATGGTTCAACACTGGTGATGTTCCTGTGTATTTCTTGAATGAAAGCCAAATGTACTACGTTCAAGTGACGTCAGCTAGAAAACTCACTAAAAGCTTCTCCACCAGGTCCTTTGCTTTGGGAAAGAATTTCTCTGGAAATTCATACTCCAGTTTTATTATCTTCTGGAATATCAAGTACTCATTCCTGTTAAAAGGCAAACAGAACAAAAAAGATAACATGAGGGAACGCAGACCAGCAATCATCCATCATTCACGCACTGGGGCCCTAATGAAATCTCTTCAAAGCTTTTCAATGAACTGGGTGCGTATGCAGTCACATGGCCATGACTGTTTTGTTTTTAACAGCCACCCAAGACAATTTGCTGGTTGTAGTATAACCATGAGGCAAGTGGCCCACGTGACACAGTGGTTGGGGTTTTCTCAGAGCCTTTAGACTCTACACAAACAAGTCATAAACACCAAAGCCATTACTTCCTGTTATTTCACACCATGGTTCTCATTAAAAAAAGAAAGAAAAAAAAAAAACAGATTACAGCAATGGTCCACCCCGAACACAACAGCCAAAGTGCAAAGTCACAATATGTTTGGTAATGTAACACAGACATTAGCAGGTGCATGGAAAAAGAAAAGCAAGGTTGGAGCCACTTACGCTGCTCTGAAGGGGGGCAACCCGGCCACCAGCTGGTAAACTATACAGCCCAATGCCCAGAGGTCTGAACTGAAAATGTGCAGGGAAAACAAAATATGAACACTTAAAGTAAATAAATAAAACCCATGCAAAAAACACATGTTGCCAGACTTATGATGACTTCACAATTTAGATTTCATGTATCACATAGGTTACGTATTCTTTACCACATATATCTAATTGTATAGTTAAATTCACAAAGAAAAATTTTCATACAGAAAAAAATGGTTCAACAAAATGGATTTTGTTATGAAGGACAGATTCATTGTGGAAAATACCTTTTACATGCTGATTTCTGGGTCAACAGCTCAGGAGAAACATATTGCGCAGTCCCAACAAAAGAGTTTGCTCTTGCTGGGAACCAAGAAGAAATATCAGTTACACCCAACGACAAATTACACCAGATCAAAGGCTTTATGCACGACTGATAAAAGAGCATGCACAAGACTTTGGGTCATCATATATTCTTTGTTTTAAATACATGCATACATTATATACGCCATATTTATGGTTTAGTGCTGAGTTGGGAGGGTGAGGGTGTTTTTGTTTTTGAATGTTTCTATAAATAACAATGGCCGGCTTATCTCCGACCTACAGCGAGGTTAACGTAAGTTAACCAAAGTGGTGGAGTAAACACCGGCTGGAGAAGAGGGAAGTTGATGTGGAGAAAAATAGCCTTCACACTGGATGACACCTTACTTTGCGTGCTATCAGAGGAAAACTGTTTTGCTGTGCCGAAATCCGTTATCTGAATGTGCATTTCCTCGTTCAGTAAAATATTCTCTGGTTTAAGGTCCCTAAGAGACAAAAGCAGACAATGCAATGAAAAATGACCAAAACAAACAAAGAGAAACTTTCATTAAAAGGTAAACATGACATTCAAGGAAATCACAAAAGGGTGAAATACCTGTGAATGATTCCTACCGAATGGAGATATTCAAGAGCACAGACTATTTCTGCAGTGTAAAACCTTGTGCAAGTCTCATCAAAGGAGCCTGTTTTGCGAATGTATCGAAGCAATTCGCCATTCTTCGCATAACTAAGGCCGAAATCTGTTGGGCCAAAGTTAAGGAAGGTGCGAGTGGGTAACTCATTAGTCATGGTGCAGTGTTTACCTCAGCACAGCCATGAAAAAGGATACACAGTTTTTCACCGTCTTGGAACGTGAAGTAGAGCTTTACAAAAAAGGGATGGTCCAAACTAGACATTATGTCCCTTTCCCTTTTCACATAGTGTGTTTTATTCTCCTTCCTGATGTGCGCCTTCTCCAGGATCTTAACTACAATCAAATAAATGACACACAATGAGACGAATAAGCTTCTGTTTTGACAAGATCATGTAATAACAATTTACAAAAACTTGAGAAAATGAAACTGCCATTACTTGCATATTCCTTTCCTGTAGACAGCTCTTTTGCAAGCACGACCTGGATTTTTTTTTGTTTTTAAAGGGAACAGGTTGTTTTTATTGAAAAATTCAGAGTCTGACCACAAACATAAACAGTTTACAAACTGAATCAATAATCACAATCACTTCTTTATCCCTTTAAAACATACGGAACCTGTATCTTCACACTTCGCCTACAACTGGTCAAAACTGCAATATCAGCAGTGGTTTACTATTAACCTCTTTCTAGCATGGACTTCATTCATAGCCTCTGTTTGAGAAAGAAAGCACACAACTAGTACTGCAGATTAGTCCAGTAGTGAGGGTGAGAGGATACATACACACACAATGTATGTAAGATGTAACTGAAATACAATCCCCTGAGTGTGGAAGGCAAACTGACTCACAGTTGAAAAGGAGCCCTCCCCGAGGGTCTTGCCAAACTTGAAGTCCTTGGGTCGTTTCTTGTGCTGAGGCTGCGGGCTCTGTGCTGCTGGCTCAGCAGGACCCTCCATGCTGACGGGGTGAGGGCAGCTGGCGCACGGCCGGACCCTCAGCATGCAGAGAGGAGCCTGGGAGCATGGCAAGGCCATGCTGGGCTGAGTGAGAGCAGCATCACACTGGTAGGGCAGAGGAGAGAACCGTTTCACACACAGACACGCGCACACACACAAAAACACACACACGCGGCAAGAAGAACAAGTGCGCCTTCGAGCGTCGAGGCAGCAGCTTCCGCACGGGGCAGGGCTGGGTTTGTTTATGTGCGCGCTTGGGCTACAGGTGCTGCTCCAAGTCAGCCCTTTCCGCCGGCCTTTTAAGGAGCGAGGACAGGCGGAACTACACTGGGAAAATAAGGGCTAGTCAAGGGTTCTTCTATTTGACATGGTTGTTATTTTCAAGGGTTCTTCTATTTGACATGGTTGTTATTTTCAAGGGTTCTTCTATTTGTTACTGTGATATGGTTTCTTTTTTTTAACTCAAAAATCCAGAGTTGGATCCCAAGTACAAACAGATTAAAAATATGTTTCTCATATTAAGATTCTTTGAGGAATTGGGATAAAAAAATCCCAATCATTTTTTCATCCCTTGAAAACAAACACTGACTACTACTGGACAAAACAGCAAAATCCGCAGAGATGAACTATTAAAAACTTTCTAGCATGGGCTCCATTCATTGCCTCAGATTGAGAAAGAAAGCACACCACTAACACTGCACTTCAGTCCAGTAGTAAACTGAAAACATAAACAATGATGATGTAAATCTTATCCGGCAACTAAAACGCAATCCCCTGTGTGGAAAGCAAACCGACTCGCAGCTGAAAACGAGTCCTCCCTGAGGGTCTGAACCACACTTGGAAAATAAGCGCTGTTCAAGGGTTTTTCTGCTGGTGTTGGTTGTTTTTTTCTTTCTTTCTCGAGACAAAGTTCAGCACACTCATGCTCATAGTTCACAGCTATCTGTGCTTGTTTTGCTAAATGAAACCTCTATATATGCTCGCCCTTTAAACTCTGTTTAGACTCTGAGGGTCTCGGCGTCTGACAATATTTCTTGTTCTCTCCCTATTAGATTTATATTAGGAAAACTGATTTACTTAATCGTTTCACAGTACTCACTAAATGATTCATAATAGTCACTGAATAACAGGTCTTAGTATTAATAAGTAAATGATAATCCAGGAGTTGAAAAAAATATTTCAGCCAAAAGAAAACCACAAAACATTTTCCATTTACTTTTAAAAATATTAGATTAACAAAGATATGTCTAGAATCCAACATTTGCTTCTTCAATCTAGAATTGGAGCTAGAAGGCTAATTTTGCTAACAGTCAACAGCAAACCAAATCTTCAGAATAAACATTAAACTGCTTAAAATTCAACAGGGTCTGTTTTCACAAACCACCTCAGAAGTGCTGATTAAGAATCAGTTTTTGTGCCAATTAATGTCTTAAATTAAAAACTATCTGACCCAGGGTCAGTCCTTTTAGAATCTTTGGACTTTGTGAAGATCATTCTTGATGTTGTCTGAAAAAAAGCTTTCTTCTTATGGCTCAGACTACAACACACTGAAGAGCTGGATGTAGTTTTGGTGATTTTTTTTTTATTACAGAAACAATTCAGATAACTAATGATTACTAGCATTAGTAGCAACATTGGCCTAGTAGCTCCAGTGTGAAACTAAAGAGTTTCTCAAGACATGTCTTGGCTGAACACCTACAACTGGATTAAGCGGAAAGCAGTATAACTTATCTTCTTTGCAAAATCATTAGTTTATGGCAGCGTTTCCCTACACTGATAATGGAGGCAAAATGCTTTACACATTTGAGTGTTTTCACTGTTCCCAACACACCTGATCTAACTCATCAACTCATTAAGAACCTCTTAATGAGCTGCTATGGCTGTGTTAAGGCAGGGAAAGCAGGTCATCCAAGTCGAAGGTGACTTTGTTTCCTCAGCAGAACACAAACGCAGATTTTTAGCTTTAGCCGTAGCAGTCTGGT
>JBBKCR010000134.1:6603245-6615611 GCA_037577295.1 Ladigesia roloffi | reverse complement strand
TTGCATGAATACGTCACTCGTTTACACAGAGCACAGAGATTCCGGCGTTTGCGTATCCTAGCTCGAGGCGGTCGTCTGTCAGAGGTAAAAAATGATATAAATACTGTTCAGTTTCTCACAAAAACAGATCACTGCGTGTCTTAAGACATCAATGTGTCGTCACGAGCCACAGGGTGTAATCTGGACTTGTCTGTGCATGTTTTTTTTTACTTGGAAAGGTTTGATGTCCATCCACTTCCATTAAACGACTACCAGACTGCTATGGCTAAAGCAAAAAATCTGCATTTATGTTCTGCTGAGAAAACAAAGTCACCTTTGACTTGGATGCCCTGGGCGTAAGCAAATAAACATCAAATTTTCATTTGTGGGTGAACTATCGCTTTAACTAAAAAAAAACAGGCTTTCTTTCCTTCATGTAGGTTGTAGAATGTGCATGTTTTTATCTGGTTTTACACAATGTTACTGCATGCCCTAGTTCATCAGGCTTCCAGACTGAGGGAGCCTGACAAGTGTTTCTCCTGTCATTTATGTAGTTTATGTAACATTTGTATCTTTTTAACATATTCCGATTGGACAGGTAGTGGGTAATTAAGCCGTCCTCTCCACCACTTAAAAGACGGTTATTTGTTTGGTAAGGGCCATTATTTGATGGTAAGGGCATTTTCTTTTGCAGGGTTTTGTTGCTGTGCCCACTAAAAACCCAGATGGAACCATGAACCTGATGAATTGGGAGTGTGCGATCCCTGGAAAGAAAGGGGTAAGAATCTCTACCATTGAAGCCAGTTTGTCCAACTTTTTTTGTGTGGGTTTTTTTTTTTTTCCCCTGTGAAAAACTGAACATGTTGCTGGGGGGAAACGTTGTCCATCTTGTTTCAGACGCCTTGGGAGGGAGGCTTGTTTAAACTGCGAATGCTCTTTAAGGATGACTACCCTTCTTCCCCACCAAAGTGTGAGTTATGAGTCTAATGCTACAAATTTGTCTTGATCTACAGTAGACACTTGAGTGTTCTTATCTAAACCTATTGCTTTCCTCAGGTAAATTTGAGCCTCCCCTATTCCATCCCAACGTATATCCATCTGGCACTGTGTGCCTATCGATTTTAGAGGAAGACAAAGACTGGAGGCCGGCCATTACAATCAAGCAAGTAAGCAGAAAATAACTGATGACTACCCATTTATTGTACCTATATTGTGTCATTAGTGGTGGCAAATGCAGGTTGCTGCTAGTTGAACTAATCAAATTCTCATCCGAATCTACAATTATACTTTTTGTGGGTACTTCTGAGTGTTAATATTGAAAATTGCCCTCCTAATTTTATTTGTACACTTGTCACACTTTAAAAAACAAAATGGGGTTTCAGTTGCTACTCTGGGTGATGCTCTACACTCAAGACTTCTTACACTGCAGCTGTGATGGGCAAACATTTCATCAAAATCATTTGGATTAAAGTATCTGCAAAGCGCTGACTTTAAACCTATTGAGATGATTTGGTAAGACCATAATGGTTTATTCAGTTTGAGTTGGTGAAAGTGACCATCCTGTCATATATGAGCACAGCACAGCAATTCTTCTATGTTTAACCCATTCACCAAGTGAAGCAGCCAGTAACACCGCACCTGGGCTGTGTGTGTGGGGCAGTACCTTGCTCAAGGGTGCCACTAGCATTCTTGGGATTTGAACGCATTAATTTGTGGTTGCAGGACAAACCACTTGCCCACCAGCTGTCCGTGTTCATGTTAAATTGTATAAGAACTTGATTTTTTTAACACTTGTCACAACATTCGAGTCTTGTAAGGATGATACTTGGTTGTAGTTTTGCAGGGAATGACAGCTGGGCAGAAAGTTTATAAAAGTGGAATTGATTCAAGAGCACTAAACGACTGCTGTGGATTTGGGTTGAACCTCTAACCGCTGTGCTCAAGGACATCCAGCTTTTGTGATTTACAATAGTGAACTTGTTTAGCCTATTTTGGGTTATTTAGAGGCTGTAGATTTATGTACATGCACAAATCTAAACTTCTTCAGCTGGTATGTCATGAGGTGCCAGCACACGATGTGGGGTTTTGCCTCAAAGTGAAGCTTATTTTAGCTGAAATGTTTGATTGGCTCCTGGCATTTGACTCCAAATTGACATTCACATGTTTGTGTACCTCGAACATGCACTACTCAAGTTTCTGAATATTTGGCTTCAGGTGAAAATTTTGAAAAAAAATAAAAGCTGATATCATATCTCTGGATATGATATCATGAAAGTGCAACAGTGATTTCCTCATCTCAAACCATGTATTGAAACAAAAGTGGTGAATGTACCACAACAAAAGGTGTCTGTGTCCCAATAACATGTCATGTGTCCTTGAGCATCAATTACAGCTTGAATATGAAGTCTCATGCTGTTCACAAGGCCACTTATTGGCTGCTGAGGCTTCGCATCCCACTCTTCTTGAAGGGCCTTTGGGTGGTTGAGGTTCTGGGGTACAGGGTTACAAGCCTCTACATGGTGACCCAGCTGATCCCATAGATGAGGCAACCATTCCCTAGTGATGCGACATCGATGAGCTGGAGCATTATTGTCCATGGAGATGAAATTTGGGTTGGGTTCGTGCAGTGGCACAATGACTAGATTAATGTCCAATGTAGTTTGGACTTGTTATTGTACCATTCACAAAGTATAAGACAATTATGTATTGACTACACCCACACCTGCCCACACTGTAAACAAAGACTCGTCTTGTGACAACAGTGGCTGGTGCAGAACGCTCTCCTTGGCGTCTCCAACATTTGGTGCCGTCGTTTCTGCATCGTTGAAGTGACTCATCAGAGAAAAGCCATGAGGCCCACTGGTCCCTCATCCAGCGTAAATACTCCCAGGCCCGTGCAAGACGATGACGCATGTGTCTGATGATGTGGTCAGGTATACTTGCAGGGCGTCTAGCACGCAGACCACGCTGTTGTAAATGGTTTCGAATGGTCTGACGTGACACATCGGTGCATTTCACCTCCCTTAAATGTGCCTGGAGTTAAGTGGCAGTCATCATTTAGTTCTGCAGGACACTTTTCGCAATGAAGCAGTTGTCAGTATGGGATGTGGCCAAAATACGTCCATGTTTATGCTTTTCTGTGACTCCTACAGTCTCTGTATGTGTCTCTGTTGCAACCTGCTGATGATGCTCTGACCCTCTGAGCTCAGTGGAGACTTCCGTCTGAGAACATCCTGTTTGGAGCCTCACAGTGCTGAGGTACTGTCAGTTCAACCATCAAAATGTGAACAGTACGAAGAGGAGGACTTTTTAAATACTAATTCTGATTTAACCTGGAAATGTATTGGTCTATTCATGGATCAAACACCTGTTGTGAATTTTGTCATTAAGCTCCTTATTGGAGAACAGCAAGATGTGTAAAAACAAATATTGAAACTTTGAACAATTGGACATGTGCTTTCAAATTTTTAGGCAAGGTCATATTAAGTTAATCTGTCAAGGTTATAGTGCAGTTTTGGTTTATCCCTAACATTTTGAGTGGTGTATAATAGCGTGGATGGATCATTTGTAGTGTGCCTGGGTTTTATGTACTTGCAGCACTGATTGTCTGCCCCTAACCAGTTCACAGACCAGGGCGAAGACAGTTTAATGTCTGTGGACTTCTGGTTGCATAAATTAAGTGTAAACTCTTATTTTTGCTGGAGTCTTTGTGCTTAGGAAGCTACCATTGTGATCAGAAGGCCATGGGTTTGAATCTGAGGACTGCTAGTGGCACCACAGAAATACCCTTGACCAAGATACCATCCCCACACACTGCTCCCTGGCTGCCCCCTGTTGGTGGCTGCCCACTGCTTCAATATATATTTGTTTTCACTTGGTGCTGTGGAATGTTCATGCATGAACATAAGGGCCACTATTAAGATTTAGATGGTTTCTCATAGATAATGCAGATTCCTCCAATAATATTCACAAACCAGATATGTAAGTACACCACTGCTATCTTTCTGCAAAAGTAACCGTACAAATCTTGTAAAGGAACCTAACAACTATTTGCATTCTGGTAAGTGAATTAAAACATTTAATTGTATATTAAACAAGATGACTGGAATGAAAAGCTGCTACTGGTTGCATCATATGATGCTTGTTGGTTTCAGAAGTTGGGATAAGGAACACTTGTACCAAAAGGGTGATAAGTAAATAATTATTTGCTACACTGGTCTATTATTTGAAAACTTCCTTTATTTAAGCCTCAAGAATTTGAATTAATAGCCATGCCCTGTTACTGGAGTCTACAATAAACAGTGAGTTAAAAAGGTTGGTTGTTTGAAGCTTGTAAAAAGCTCTTCATGCTAGCCCTTGTTGATTTAGAAATTTATTTATTTTAAGCAACATATAAATGTGTAGATTTATATTTTAGACATATAGGAATCCAATTTTGAAATCTCCCATAGTAAGCCTTTTTCTCTTTTGTCGATCCAAGCAAAAACCTCTTGTTCCTCCCTCACTGAACTATGAGTTTCTTTACCCTAGAAATTATGCAAGAAATTCTCAAATTGTGCCATTCATGTGCATACAGGCGTGAGAATACAGCACTACAAAATGTAAGGGAAATCTAACTACTGTTATTAGTAGCCAATCTAGTTTGTGTAGGACTCACCAGGAGCTATTAAAATATGCTAAATGGCTAGAAGTCAAACTTGTCACAGACAAGATGGTAGATGTGGGGGGTTTGGGAATGTGTAGGTTTCAGTATGGGACTAATACTTTCCCTGCGAGGGTATGAAGTAAGAGTAATGTCTTATTTGTCCTGTTACCTGCATCCCTGAAGGGGGCAGCATGAGCTCATGAAAGACCACTAGATCAGTTTCTGTGATTTCTTGTTCTCTAGATCTTGCTAGGCATCCAAGAACTCCTAAACGAGCCAAATATTCAGGACCCCGCACAAGCTGAGGCATATACAATTTACTGGTAAGCATGTCCAATTCCATATCCCTTGCTGTGAATGTTTTCCCAAATATGTTTCCTAATCAATTTGATTCATTTAATGCTGTGAGGTTTATCTTAACTGCATGTTGTCCTTTCCTGTTGCAGCCAAAACAGAGTGGAATATGAAAAAAGGGTTCGGGCACAAGCCAAAAAGTTTTCTCCGTAAGCCTCAAGATTTTGTCGTGATGGAGAGAATGAGTTTTCAAAAAGGTCCCTCACAGTCCTCCTTAGCCCCCCTCCATAATCCTTATTCATGTCACACTAATTTCCACCTGGGTTTAAAGAAAACTGAATGTGTTGTGCCATTGTCTGTCCAGTGACACTCATCTAACAAAGCACTCTGCTGGCTCTTGATTTGGCTTTATTTTCTTTCGAAAGAGGCAAGAGTGTCACCGTTGCCCCCTATTGAAGCTAATTCACGGCACAAGCACTCGTACCAGGAGTGCCTGACTCAATCTTGGAGGGTCACAAGCGTGCAAGATTCGGTGTCTTCCCTGTGTTAGCCTGCTTGATTCGTGAGGGGCTTAATGATTAGCTGATGAAGTGATTTTTAGGCACGTTTTAGCAGGGGAAACCAAGACCATGGCCCTTCCTTTCTGGAGTTGAGAGTTTGGGGGATACATTGTTACAGAATCTCACTGTAAAAGAAAATTCATATGCAGCGTAATGAAATTCCCAACAAGAAGGTATGAACATATAACTTTTGTTTTTTTGCTTTTATTTCCATTCTTTCAGACTGGCCTCCTTGAGACTCTTCTATGGTTTTAATGATGTAAGACTCGCTATTACTTAAATGTCAGTATTTCAACTGCTGTAAAATGATACTTTTATACTTTCTTGATTTTGAATTAGTGTCTCTCTATAGAACTTTCCATTCCTGGTGCGGGCAGTGTAGACAGCATGTTGTAATATACAGTATGATAGCATTGTGCTGCCTTGGCCAACTAAGTATGTTCTGCGAAAAAAGGAAGAAAAAAAAGGCCTCTGAATCAAAACCGGAAGGCGGGTTAGTGTGTCGCTGCATCAATCTTTGTGTTTATATGGTGTTTTTGTTCATGTAAGTGTTTAGAGTAAATAAAAATGTTTATACAAAGCCATTATTGATGTACCTGCTGTGTTTTTTGTTTTTTTTTCTTTCTGTGACTTACTCTTGTCTTATTTAGTGTTTCTTCCTTTTTATAGCAGGTTGTCCAGCACGGGTGTCGTCGCCATTCCTAATTATTCGTTTGGACTCCATCACATTTAACATAATTAGTTCAGCAGTGCTGTTGAATCTTTCGCTAAAGTGTCCACTCCACTAAACCAATAGAAGGACACGCACCGCTTGAAATCCGAGCAGCCTGTGTGTGCACTGATAGTCACGTCACTTGCATGCGGTAAGTTGGAGGAAAACTGAGCTGATTTCCAGTGGTGTGTGTTCTTCTAACTATAAAGTCGAGTAGATTTTTTTTTTTTTTAATGAAGGATTTAACAGGGTTTCTGAACACACACACCCCATAAAAGGACGAGATTTGCACACACGCTACTCCGTTGCCACCCAAATCCCACCCCCACATGCACAAACCCCACCCCCCCTGTCCTCCTCACATAAAAAATGCTTCCGACGCCCCTGGTGTCCAGCATTACACACAAAGTACCAGTGTGGCTGCAGCTTTTTATTCTAACAAAGCTTAGCACCCATGTTCCACTGACTAAACAGAATCGCTGCTTATTAAATACAAAATCTGCATCCAGGTTGGCCCTTAGTGATTTAAGGCAAGAAAAGCTATAAAGTAATGGGTTTAATAACCTGTCCCTGTATTACTTTTTTAGTTCACGTTCAAATGTTTGTCATAAAGCACGTTCCGTTCTCAAACATCTGCCGCAGAAGGGTGTGGATGGGTGTAGGCTTTGTGTTCACAAAGTCCTGAATTGGAGGTCTGACCACAACTCAAGTTTGTCCATATTTTACAGTTTACAAAAAATGATTGTAGATCAGGTAATATATATCCCCTCTGGACTGGGAGCTTGACGGGTAAAAAAATCTTGTGGGTGTGTAGGACCTTCTCATTAATTTCCTATAAGGTTTGTCTTGGAGAATCTGCTCATCGTCTTCACTTGGATTTTAGTCTAATTTAATTTGTCAATGCAGGTGTCAGTACAAAATTTGCAGAAATGAATTTTCAAACATTATGAATCTGAAAGAACAAGCCCAAAATGCCTTGTTTTGACATTAGATGCTTTAGTAGTTTCTAGGTGCATTGTAATTGGGCAAGATTTAAAAGCCAAATCTCCTATAAATTCATTGGAGGCCTCTATGACTTCAACTGTTCTTGTCATTTGTCAAATTAGCATCCAGCAGAAGAATCTGTTTGCCTACAGTTTGAATAAGCATGGGCAGAATTAGTCACTATTTATGGTCAGTCTGGACTGGAAATGCCACTATCTTGGAAAAAAAGAGTGGAGAAACACGACGTCTTGTCGGCTTCTTACCCCCCTGGAATAATAAAATCATTGCTAAAGTACGTTCTGAAAGGCCAGGGTGCAATACTGGCAGCTCCTGATTGGGGTTTTGGTGCACACTAATGAGGCTGATGAAATCTTTTGCCATAGTTAAATGCTTCAGTCACCATTATACCACATGTGGGAATTTTAAAAGCCAGCCAGCATAATTACCTTTAACAAACGCTGCTCATTTTCATACAATCATCCAATGGAATTAAAAACATTTTTCAGAATGCTTATATTGGGCAAATGTAGCGTTTCCATGTCTCATTTACACAGGCATTCGCGCAGTGTGCTGAGGGAATCCTCACTGTAAGCTCGAGGGCCCGGCTGATTGCTGTCTTTGAGCAGCAGGTTAAACAAAATTATCGCACAATGCAAATTACGGCTCTGCAATGCAAATTAAATCATTAGTGCTGCCACGAATGCCCTGCATGCTGGAGTGATATAGCTTGTTTCATCTCTTGAGTCTTAAAAAAAAAAAGTACTGGCATGCTAAGGGCAAATTCTGTATTCTAATGCAAGGGATGCAGCAGATACATTTTTCTTTAGGGTTACAGTTGCTTAATAAATAATGTACTACTTGCACGGCTCATGACAAAGCCAATTAGCAAAACTTCATCAAAGACCAATCAGCCATTGAATGTCATGGATATTAGCTAATGATGGGTTTACAGACAGAACATCTTAGACCTCCCCCTCCCCCCTTTGTGCGAAGGAAAGAAAGCTTCACGTTGACTGTCAGCCTGGATTTTTTGCCACATCAATGCAGACAAGCAAACAGAGGACTTTAATGAATATAACCACCAAAAGGCTATGATCAAGACAAATTTCCTGCTCCATGTCACGACCCCCATCGGCTCCCCCTCTTTACAATCTGTCTGGTAACTAGAGGAATAGTTATTTGAAAGATGCTGTGATGCAGCCACTTCAAACAGTCCACACCAGCTGGGGCGGTGCACTAATGATGTGCCCATGGAAACAGAGCAGAGGGCTATTGTGAGCCTTTCCTCAGATCAAAAAACTGGCCAGCAAACGGTCGTTCACATAACTGCTGCTGCATGGACAATGCTGACTTAAAATGTGGGCCACACTGAGAATTAATTCCTCTGTGTTTGATTACATATATAATTTGGGGGTGATTTTTCTCTAAATGATTTTTTGACTCTTTAGCTTTATCTTCCACACGGAGGTCGGTTCTGTCCCGATAAATGTTACATAAGCTCTTTAGTTGTTTTCTGAGTCCAGCAGACACTTGATGTTCTTTCTGAGTACCTAATTAACTAGAAAAGCACACAGTCTTACCTGCTGTCCCATCTAAATGTAATTTGGTGGTCTGTGTAGAAACAGTCCATTGTCCAGGTCTGAAAATGTGACCGCCTGGCTGCGACTAATAAAAACCTCATTATGGGAACGCTTAATGCTGCGCAACGTCTTGTTTTGATGCCGCCTTTTTACGTAAGAGCGCCTCAAGTGTCGCCAGCACAGAGGTCTTAAAACAAATATTTCCATTTGATCTTTTCAAGCAAGCTCTGCAGATCTGAATGTGAACACCGCATAAAGGCTTGCTGGTGGGCGTGTGAAGCCTGGAGGGCTTATTACAGACCACCAGCCACGCAGTAGTCCCAAATATTCATGAGGGAATCTTCAGACTAAATGAATGTATTAATGTGGCCAGACAATGAATGAAAGCGAGCGGTACCAGTTACCCGGGTCCATCTCCATAATGCTAATCGGCCACTAGTTGCTTTCATCTTTTATTAGCGGCGTCAGCGTGTTCACATTAAAGAAGCCTGTTCTGCTGGAGCCTCCATTCTTTTATCCTCCATCATTTGGTAGATTAAGCATCCTTAAAGTTCACATGGCAGGCGGAATTTGGGTCAGATTATCTTGTGTGGTTACACTGAAAGTCCTTGAAATGAGAGGCCTCTGTTTGTCTGTCGTTTCCGGTGGAGTGAAGAGTCACAGGTCATAGTTTAAGAGCAAAATGATGATTCAGAGTCAATAAACTGGCTCAAAATGCGTACCATCCATTAATTAAATGCAAACTTAAATGCAACGGACAATGACAACCTATTTTATATGGTGTGTGACTGCTATAACACACCTGATCGTCATCACTAATTTATCAAGCACTCCAGGACTTAATCAGGTGCTAGCAGCAGGAAAATTAACCGGTGAAGTACAACGAGTCTCAGAGGTCCTGACTGATTAACACTACACTACAGCAGGGTGTGTCAGGCATATGCTGATTAGCTAACTGTCATGCCTGTTACATAACACTTGATTACATTATTCTGTCATTTTTGTAACCACTACTAAATCCCTGAATTCTTAAAAATGACAGATTAACTTAATCAGAAAGTGTCATACCCCTGCAAAACTGCAAGGCCCATTTGCACCACTGAGTTTGCAATCAAAGGACACACTGATACAAGCACCTCAGCTGAATCAGGAGAGCCATCAGCAGGAAATTGAGCCCCGTGTCCATGGATTCCCCACATCCTCTCATGGTCAGTTGACGCCGTTTAAGAGTTTTTCAGCAGCCACATGGCAACTCCTCCAGCTTTTGTTTTACTGCCTGCGTGTCTGATCATTTCCGAGCCGTGAGAGGCACCTCACCCTAGCAGCCACGTAATTAAAGTGTCTGAGTCTATTTATTGCAGCAGGATTGCAAGCGGGAGCTGGTGTTGATGGGTTGGTGGATACTGGTGGTGGTGGTGGTGGTGGTGGCGGTGATGGGAACTTATTTAGTAAGGGCCGTGCTGCCATTTCATTTCATTCTCCCAAGAGGTTTGTCTGGATGCCACATGCGGGTGGAAGATAAATCTAAATAGGTCATGTTAACATCAAAGTCACTACTGAATAAAACATTATGGTTTCTATATTTTTCCCTTTCCACTCAACCTGATGACTGAACTTGTCCATTCAGCCATGGATATTATTCCTCTGAGATTTTCATATATATATATATATATATATATAAGTAGTGGAGTTGAGATGAGGAGGGCTCTCCCATCATGCACTGCTCCCTCCCAGAACTGTTCCTTGAAGTCCTGTGTGTTATTTTGGGGGTATTTTTAGTTGGTGGGGGATACATGTGTTTATTGTGTTCTTTGTGGTGGTTATATGTGTTTGAGGTTGTTTTATATGTGTTTTATGTGAGGTACACAATCTACCGTGAGTGTGAGTCATGGTAGATCTGTGTACATGGGGGTCAGATTTCAGTTTAGTGAAGTTGGAGGTGATATATGGCACATTCATTGACCCAACTGTGTTGTGTGAGATGTTTGGGAATGCATATGAAGTATACCCCCGTGAGAGATTATTAATTCTCTCAAATGTTCCTTCCTTCCATAATGTACTTAGTTTGAAATTGGCGACATGTAGGTATCGATATATACACATTCATCAAGTGTCCCTAACAGAGGAACAAGTGACAGAAGTTGGTAAATTACACTGAAGTAAGTTCCATTGTTAATTTCCTCTTAATGGCACCTATCAGGGCATGGCATTTATTTGTGAGTAAGTGAACAGTCCTGAACCTGATGTGCTGTAAATGGGAATAATGGGCAGTGGTCCCTTGAATGCACTGAAAAGTATCTACCAAAAATGGTCCAAGAAATTACAATTGGGTGAGCATATGGTGGCCCATCCAGACAGACCTTATAGAAAAACTACTTTTTTTCTATATACAAATTTCTGAAAAGTTCATGCTGGCTATGATCACTGCAAATTGGTCAGAGTGCCCCTGCTGACCCCTGTTCCAGCCAAAAAAAAAAACCTCATTTGGGTCGGAATCAGAACTGAACCATAGAGCAATGGAAGAATGTAGCTAGCTTGATGAATCACATTTTCCTTTATGTTCTGTGGACATGCTGTGTGCAATACAATCTGTTCACCACATAAATGCAAACATAAATCTACCATGACTGCATCACTGCTGTGACAATGATCCACCACTTAAACGATGGCGATCCTGTCCTGGACTCCCTCCTGATCATTGATGAATTGAGGTTAGGAGAACAAATAAAAGATGCAAAGTACTACGTGCATTAAAGAGTGCAGTTAAAATGGACAGTGAGTATAGATACAAGGTAAGTGTACCTAATGAAGTGGCTTGTCTGTGTATCTAAAACATCATATGACATTATACATAAATCTGTGATTAATTATTCATCAAATTCAGCATGATGTCTGGATGACTAAATCCCCAAATGATGGGCACCAGGGTGCTTCACAGTGCCTTAATCTTTCAGCCAAAAAGCAGATCCCTCGTATATTAAGTCCATCTGCGGAGAGTGAAACTGTCTGGCATAGCTGCTGGCCTGACATTCGGTTACATAATCCTGCCTCCTTAACTGACAGATAATCAATAACCACAGATCAATGATAAGACGTTCTTACGAAATACAATTGGCCTGTTTAAGAGAGTAAACCCACCCCTATCTGTAGTGCATATCAGTGAGGCTTCTCTGAGTTCATACCCTGTTACAGGTCTTTACTTATGATGATGATGTTATGGCAATAATCCAGTCTTTGCTCACAAGATCTTAAAAAAATTATGATCCATTCCTTACACCTCTGATTTAGTCCCAGTAAAGTCAGAGCCAGTTCGATTGGGAATTTTACATTTCCAATTTCCAATATTTGTAAGTGAGTATAATATACACTGCTAACAAAAATTAAAGGAACTCCTTTTTATTGGGCCTGGCATGAAATCAATTAAACCTGTTTGATAATGTTGTGGTTGGTTAAGCAGCTGAGGGCATTGTTAATAACTTTCAGCTGTATTGGTGTTCATGGACTTAACGACAGGTGCACTACAGTGGCAACAATGAGAAAACCCTCAAAACAGGACTGGTTTTACATGTGGAGGTCATTTCAAGTTTCTCCCTCTTGATCTTTTTTGGCTGG